>JAFHBW010000414.1:0-21466 GCA_019022765.1 Westerdykella sp. P71 | reverse complement strand
TTTTTTTTTTTTTGTGTTTTAATTTTTTTTTTTTTTTTTTTTTTTTTTGTTGTTTAATTTTTTTTTTATTTTTTTCTGTTTGGTTTTTTTTAAATANTTTTTNTNTTTTTTTTTTTTTTTTTTTTTTCTCTTCCCTAGACTACTCTTCTCCTCCGCCATCGCCCGGTCCCGCCCACACACAGTGGAGATGCCAGCGCGCGAACCCCAGTGACCCAGTGACCCCGTGTCCCCCCTCTCCAGCTGCAACCTCTCGCCGCGTTACACAATTCCCTACATCATCGCTGCTCCATATGTACCTCAATGCAAGGTACTGTCCCTTTGCCAGAGAGACCCCCACGGTTCCTGCAACATGTCGTATTGTGTTTTGACTCCCGCGCGAAAAGGGAGCTGGGTTCCCGCCATGTATGTACTGTACCTATGCCAGGGGGCCCACTTCGCATCTGCCTAATGAGTACAGAACACGAGTTGTAAATACGTACAGTCGCCTATGTTGGAGCCTCTTGCTATATATATCTCTCCTCCAGGAGCATAACTACCATCCAACCACAAAACGGACCCAACCTTTGTCAATTCGCCCTACATTTGAACTTCTATCGTGTACTCGAAAGAGGAAAAAAGAAATCTCATCACTTCGTAAATAGGCCCGGAGCCTCGCAAATCCCCACTATCCACTACCGACACCAACCTTGTCCACCAATGTACCAAGGGCCCTTACACCTGCCGTCTCGCAACCACAGGTTCCTCCTGGTACGACAACTCAGACACCACCGACATGTTATCTTGACTCCTTTCCAACCCCGACGCGGACAGCTCGGAAACAGCATCCTCGTCGTCCGGATGCGCGAAAGGCGACTGCCCAATGTCAACTCCATCTTCATCGCTGCTGTGAAGGCCCATTCGAAATTCTGCCGCCCTTGTTCCCCTCAAGCTCGACTGACGTGATGTGCCCATGCCGGAACCCCCATCACTCATCACCACAGAAGGTGTAGCGTCCGTCCGATAAGACGGGGGCCGTTGCGCCTGATATAATGGAGGTGTCTCGGAACCAACGCCATGTCCGTCGGCAAACGGATCTGCTAGACCGCTGCCCGCACGCGCTGAGCTAATGCTTTGCGTGTCTAAGCCCGTATAGTAGCCAGCCGTAATGGGACCCAAAATGACCGGCTGTGCAGCCGTCGGCATGATGCCAGATGTCGCCAGTCCGCCACCAGGCATCGGCTGCGCAGTCGGTAGTGGAGTGAGTAGCGAAGACCTTTCAAGCCTAAATGCCCTCGTTGCGAATGATCGAAAGGTTCCGCTTTGTCGCATCTCTGCTCTTGATGCCCCTGTTTCCCGCGCTCGTCGCTCTTTTGATATCAACTTTCTCGCCAGACAACCAAAGCCGACCAGGATAGCCACAAGGACTACAATGCAGCCGACGATCATCGCCGCTACCACGGCTCTGCCACCGTTCAGACCGTTGAAGCCGCCCGGTTTGCTGCCTTCCAGCGGCGGTATTCTCGTGGCTCCTGCGGCTCCACTGTCCGTCGCTGTAGGCACCGATGTTGCCCCAGATGACCCCGGCTGATTCGTGCTTGTTGGTTGATAAGCACCGTCGTCTATATAGGTAGAAGTCAACAAGGTCGATTGCTCCTGTGCGAGTTCAGATGCCCATGGACCTTTGAGAGGCGTCTCGGTAACACGTGGTCCTTCATACCACTTGTTCTTGGGCTCAAGGGACTGAGTGTACTGGGGATTGGGGAGTCCGGAAACGATTCCTTGTGCGGTGGTGCTGTCTTCCCCATCTGAGAGATCTTCGTCGGCGTCTTCTGGGAGTGCCCATCTGTGCTCATATCGTAACTCTTCCCTTCGTTCGTCCACGACGGCCATCTTGACTTCGATCAATGGAACGATGTTATGCCCAAGTGGGCTGCAATCGGCAATGGCCCAAGTCGACGTCGATGCGAGAATCTGTTATCACAACGACCACGCCTCCAAAATCCGTCCTCGAAATGACAGCCGCCTTGCTTTATCGTAGTTAGGCTCGGCCTTGATGCGCGGGGTTCTGACACCCTGTGGAACGTGGATATCGGACTCTGCATACACGCCGTACCAGGCAATGGAGTCGAAGTATAAGCCTTGACGGAGTCAAATACTTGGCCGTTAACGTTCACGGAAAGTGGATGGCCCGGTCCCCATGAGGTTCACGAGTTTGAATACAAATAATAATTGTCCAAGTGCCCATGACCGCTGAGGTTGGAGGACACTTTGATTCTTTGACCAACTCCGAAGTCCCGAGCTGAGACTGCATGTCCCTTGCCATGGCTGACACAGCCTCCCTGTGTCCCGTATTCCCGCAGCCTCCGCCTATAGAATCTGTTTGTTGGTCGGACTCAGTCTGTACTCCGCCTCAAGTCACGTTGTTGGCCTAGACAGGCCGTGGCTCAATGACTACGGTGGACGGTTCCTTTGTCTGAGCAGCTTCCTGTTGGTTGAAACCCACGGATATAGCTGAACAAAGGGATATCAACAAGGCGGGACGAGTACCTGGGCCGAAAAGACCGTGGATCTACGACGAAGACGGATGACCCGATTCGGCCCCTTGCCAATGGTGCGAGTATGGGGAGTGCGGTCCCGTCCTAGATTCCTAGACCATGGTTCCCCCTTGGTACTGCAAGCCGGCAGTATGGAAAGTGTCCATGCGGCCAATGAGCCGTTCGATAAGCCCTTCGGACACCTCTAGTTGCTATAATGTGTACAACGCAAGAAAATGCTGTACGGCCCGACTGTCATGTGTCCTGACCAGGCTGGCTATGTTTCTTGTTCTTTCAGACCAGTCGACTGCTTTGTAGTGAGAGACCTGGGGACGGATGAGTCCTGGCGGAGGTGCTCGAAATATATTCGATGCAACAACAGGCTGCACTGTTTGTGCTTGACCATTGTGTTGCAGGAGAAGATGACCGTGGACGACGAAGAATAGGATAGCCTCCGACCATGATCTGAGTGAGCATGTGTCGAGGTGGAGGAAGTACACGATTGCATCGGACACCTTCCGAGGTTACCCTTGTCGCTGGTGTCGCGGTGGTGGTGGTGGGGCAGAATCCATAGATCTAGCTGAGTCAGGCTTGGCTTCGTCATTCGTCATGGCCAGTCAGTCTAGTACCATCACGGACATGGCTCTACTGTGTAAAAGGCCTCTGTCCTTCGCTCAACATGATCGCATTTGAGATCGTGCTGTCGCCAACATGAGTGGACTACGAGATATTGCCAAAGGCGGTTGGCATCCCAAAGGCAAAAGCGGCGGAAAGGAATCATGGCGGGGAGACTTCAAAGGCGTGGACAAAGTGGTAGGTAGGAGCTTATCAGAATCACCGCAAGAGCGTGGCTGACTGGACATCTCTAGGCTGGTTGGATGGGAAAGGGAAAGAGCACAGGCGAAGATCCTCGTGAGCACCAGTCCGCACCGTTGTCCTCCCTGCGAGACCCTGCGTCTTTTGGTCCTCCGCCGAAGCGAATCGGTCAGGCTGGCAGCACCACACCCACTGGAAGCGCGTCGGGCGGTGGATTGGGAGGGACAGGACAAGATGGAGGTGTTGTAAGACCGCGGTTGCAAGCCAGTCGGGAAGCAGAGTCAAGAGCGCAAGAGGAAGCAAACAAGCCACCACCAGGGCCTTATAGGGCAGATACTACGGGTTTACAGACTGCACACCTGCCGAAACCGCCTGTCTTCCGTCCAGGACAAACAGCACCCTCTCCACCTCCAGCCAGGGGTTCCAAGCCCAACCTGCCCCCCAGATTACCTCCACGTCAGAACTCCCATCCCAATGCGTACTCACAACCACCTCCACCCCCGTACAGTGAAGCGCCCAGTACGAATCCCAACACTCACCCAGAACCTCTCCTTAATCAGACGTCTATCAATCGGCTAGGGAACGCTGGCATCGCCGTCCCCGGCCTGAATATCGGCGGTCGTGTCAACTCACCGCCTGTGCCCCCTCGTCAGACCCCTCCGCCGCCTGTCTCTCCAGCCGAGACTCGTGCTCCGCAACTGAACGAACTTGAGTCCAGATTTGCTCATCTATCCACGTCACGGAGTGAGGCTCCTGGGGGCGGGACGTCGTGGGCCGAGAAGCAGAATGCCCTGAATACCGCCAGGAACCTACGTGAGGACCCCTCGAAAGTGTCGCTCTCGGATATGAGAGCAGCGGCGTCTACAGCTAACAACTTCGGCGAGCGCCACGGTGGACAGGTTGCGGCGGGATGGAGAGCGGCAAATAGCCTCAATCAACAGTATGGCGCTGTAGAACAAGCTCAACCTGCCACCACACCTCCGCCTGTCACATGCCCGACGCAGGGCAAGAGGCCTCCTCCTCCACCTCCGCCGAAGAAGAAAGAGCTGGCTTCAAATCCTCCGGGACAGCCACCGCCAGTACCGCTTGCAAGCAAACCTAGATTCTAGTCTTTGTAATTCCATCTGTTTCCAATTTTCGGAGGCTTCTTCTTTTCTTCAAGCTAGTATTTTTGTTTATTTTCCAGAGATTGTTGACCCCAATCCATCGATTATAGAGTCGTTGTCTGGGCTGATATCAATACCATGGAAAACTAGACGGGGCTTGGCATTTGTAGTCGCAGTAGGTATGTTTGCGTCAAGTCTAGCTATGCAGCACGCGTCATGCGAGCTTCCAGTTTCCAGTGCCCGACCCAGCCGCGGATCTTTCTGACAAAGTTTTCCTCTGATTGCTTTGCCTCAGTGACATGTGCATGCCAGCCAGGCACGGCGCCCAGCGATGACATCGTCAAATTCTAAGGTGTCGCCTCGCAAGCTGTGCCGTTCTGGGATCGACCAAAACGGAAGACTATCGTGGATCCCCGACCAATCAGGGCCCGCAAACAACAGCCTCGGCTGGGACAAAGTGACGACACCCTTTCTTTGGTCCAAATTCCAGTCTAACCCTCTAGACGCAGACACCGTCACGGTTTGTCTCCCTACACTCCTGCTCCAAACAGCGAAAATCCCGGCGCCCATCACCTCAACGGCATCTTCACTCTATATCAACCTCTTTGCCTCCCTCTGCCTCCCAATTCGCGTCGTGCGCGCTTTTCGACTTCCTCGCTGCTCCAAGCAACAGCTCGCGTGCCAACCTCGCAACCATCCAAACCCCCCACAAGGGCCCGATTCATAGGCTTGCGCACATAGCTCTGGGCTACTCGGGACCCTTAAAATCGTTCCTTTCGACCATTGGCTCCTGGACGCATTTCCCCGCAGCCCATTCCAACTGGCAACCCGCCATTTTACGTCAACAGTCCGCTTGTCACCCTACGCCGCAATACCTACCTCCTCGACCCTCGCAACACAGCGACTGCGATCCCCCTCCATACTTCAGTTTGAACAAAAAAACAGATAGATATCCGCAATGTCCGGCGTCGGCCCATCCCTCCATCCCGGCGAGATCCCCTCGTGGACCGTCTTGAAGTTTCCCCCTGACCCGGCCCCCGATGCTATCCCTCCGCCGTATGACGGCTCCCCATCTCTCAGGACGCCCTTTCCAATCCCCGCAAATATCTATAATGCCGTTCTCGACCTCTCTGTCCCCATTACGATTGCCTCGGTGTACGCTGTCACTGTCACCCTGTTGAACAGGTACAACAAGAGCCGTGGTAATAAGCCCTGGTCTATTAGCAAGACGGGCGCATTCAAGGCTTTCGTCATCGCCCATAATGTTTTCCTGGCCGTCTACTCCGCTGTTACCTGCTATGCCATGTTCCACGCTTTGAAGAGGACATTCCCCAACTGGAACGAGCATAATGCCCTCATCGGCACCGTCGACGCTCTCTGCAAGATCCATGGTCCCCGTGGCCTGGGAGATGCAGCAACCTACGACACGGCAACCAGCCAATGGGTGAACAAGAACCCCCTCATCAAATTGGACGCTCAAGGCCTCCCAGACTCGACCGATGTTGGAAGGATGTGGAACGAGGGCCTGGCTTTCTGGGGATGGTGGTTCTATCTTTCCAAGTTCTACGAGGTTCTCGACACTGCCATCATTCTTGCAAAGGGAAAACGTAGCTCCACTCTCCAGACCTATCACCACGCCGGTGCTATGCTCTGCATGTGGGCAGGCATTCGCTACATGGCTCCTCCCATCTGGATCTTCGTCTTGGTCAACTCTGGGATCCACGCCATGATGGTACGTCAACCAAACTTAGCTCTCACGTGCTCACTATACTAACACCGCGACAGTACACATACTACACCGTGTCCGCTCTGAGAATCCGCGTCCCTCAGATCGTCAAGCGTACCCTCACCACTCTGCAAATCACTCAATTCATCGGAGGTGGTACCCTGGCGGCTCTCTACCTCTTCGTGTCCTACACCGTCCCGGTTTCCGTCCCCTACAACCCCGCCGAGTCCATCATCTCCAAAGCCACTGCTTCCCTGACCAGCCCCGAGGCCGTAGCGACCGCCACCGCCGCGGCGGGTGTCGCTTTCCTCAAGAAATTGGTCTATCGCGCAGCCGGCGAGGAGGGTCTGGCAGAGAACATCCGCTCCGCCGGTCAAGCCGCCCACGGCATCCACGACTCTGCGTCGCATGCTGCCCATGCCGGCACGCCCAAGGTCGCCTACCGCACCGAGTACCAGAACGTCCCTTGCATCGACACATCGGGCCAGGCCGTCGCCGTCTACCTCAACGTCCTCTACCTCGCGCCCCTGACCTTCCTCTTCGTCCGCTTCTTCATCAAATCCTACCTCCGCCGCACCTCGCCCAGCGCAAAGCACATGACGAAGCAGAGCGCTTTGTCCAAGTCCGGCAACGACGCCATCCGTGGTGTGGAGCGCGAGCTCGAGGCCCTGGGCAAGGCTCCCGAAGACTCCGAGGATATCCCGCCGACTTCGCAGCGCGGACGCCGGGGTTCGAGGAACAGGCTCGCAGGAAGGCCGTCCCTGAGCCCGGATAACCAGAAGATTGTCCAGAACGTCAAGAGCAAGGCTAACGAGCGGTTGGAGCAGATCGGGGAGGGTCCTGAGGCGTCGAGGGAGAGGGCGAAGCAGTTGGCCAAGGAGATCGTAGACAAGACCGAGAAGGCTGAGAAGGAGGACAAGAAGAAGCCGAACCGCAAGGCTTGAACGGTGGATGAAAGCCGTGATTGATCACTGTCTGAAATGCACCAGCGAGGAGTCTGGGGTCGTTTTTGGAGTTGGCTGAGGAGGCTTGCGAAGCGCTCAATTCATACACCCGTCATGCTCAAGCATAGCGAGGGCGTTCTCATGCACTACTTCGCGAAAGACGATTTGGCGCTATGTTCTTGGAGCGGGGGCCGTGGAGGCGTAGACGTGACGTGTACGATATGGGATCGGACGGGATGGGAAACTGACGTTGGTGAATTCAAAGGTGCTGATCGGGTAGAAGAGGAGACGAGCTTGCGTGCAGCAATCTCCCGTTGTCCATTAGCCCAAGACGTGTAGATGATATCTTGATAAAAGTCTGTTTTAGCGTTGCAATATTGTTTGCTTAATTTCCATGTAGTCCTCTATTAATTATGATCATTCAAACTCATTATGGGTCCAATCCTTGCCGCTTACCATCGCTGTAGTCTACCGCAGCATGGGTTCCACATCCCAAGGACTCCTCGTCAATACCCTAATCCCCTTCGTCACCGTCTCCGTTATCGCCATCCCCTTCGCCTTCCCTTTGCCACTCGTCAATCCCTCACCCACAGCCTCCCTCTCAACCTTTCTCTCCTCGCTTCTCCCTTCCTTGGCAAAAATCTGCAGGCCCCTCACATGCGTGTCTTTGCCATTCTGGTGGTTCTCCAAAATCCTGACTTGAAGCAAATGCGCTCTTAGCACGGGCAGCCGTCTCTTCTTCCTGCGGCGCGGGGTTGTTGCTGTTGGGTCGGCGGCAAAGGAGGCGACCTGTGTTTTCGAGTATGGTGAGGATGTGTGCTCGTCGAGGGGGACACGCGGCGTTGGCGCGGGAAGAACGGGGGAAGACGATGAGGACGCGAGGAGGGTATGCGTTGCTGGGGTTGTTGATGTGTTGGGGGGATGTGGGGTGCTGGTCGTGGGCCATGCTGGCAACGGGGTGACAGGATGGGCTTGCGCTGTCCCTGGCGTGCGTGGCTGTCGTCTGGAGCGGGCGGTTGCTGCCGCCTGCTGGAGACGAGCCAGACGACGACGCTGCATGGTAAGCGCGTGGTTGAGGAACGAGTCGTCTTCGTCCACCATCATGGCGTCCGCGCTGGGCCCGGCGGCACCGGTGTCATTCTCCCCATTGGAGGAATGGCGGGCGGAAGGGTCTCGGGAACGTTGATTGTGGTGGGTCTCTCGAGATGCTGTTGGAAGGGTTGCGGCGTCTTGCTCGCCTGGCTCGATGGTGTAGTCTCCATGGCCATGGGTGTCGTTGTCGCTGCCATCATCATCGTCGTCGTCCTCATCGCCATCATCTTCATACTCGTATTCCTCCCCATCCCCATCATCCACTTCATCTTCATCCTCGCTCTCTGGATCCGCGACCCCACTAAAATCCGCCCACACCCACCCCCTTGGCTGCTCTAGCCTCATCTCACCCCACTCGACAAGGTCATCCGGTCTTGATCCGGCCAGAAACATAATACGCGTAGGCGTATAACTCTCATCGGCCTTGAAGTCGACATACAACCGGAGTCCGACGATGCGCACCAGCTTAACGAAGTGAATGCTTATGTGGTGTGGTTGCGGGCCGTCAGACTGCCAGAAGAGGGATGTGGATGGATGGCGGAGTTGTGGGATCGAGCATCCCGGTTTGGCACTGGAGACGGTCCATGAGGCGAGAGCGGAGATGTCGCGGAAGCCGGGAGGGATGGGGGAGTGCATTTCTACGGAGGGGGTGGGGGACCCTGAGCGTGTGAGCGATATGCTTCATTTCTTTTTGGAAACGTAGACGGTGGTGCAGTTCAAAGACATTCAGAAGAATGGGAATCAAAGGAATAGGAATAGTCGATGAGGAACCAGACGTGGGGTTGTGAGGGAACGACGTGAAGTGCTGTGCAAGGGACATGGTCGAAGAATGACAAATACAAATGGTAGAAACGCATAAGATATGGAAAAAAAAAAAGCAAAAAACGAAACATGTAACCGAAAGAAGCCTACCTGCATCCTCTTCTTGCTCTTCTAACTCTTCTTCCATCTCCTCCTCATCCTCCTCATCCTCCTCTTCAACGTCGCCTTCCTCCGGCAAGTCGTCGTCATCCACTAATTCATCGGCCTCGACTTCTTCATTTTCACCATCGGACAATGCCTGAGTCACCTCCGGAGTATGCTGCCGGTTCCGTCTCCGCAAGGAAGGCGGCATATTGAAGTTTTACAAATGCCCAGGTGCTTGTCGTGGATACGCTACGGTCACGGGACCTGGGGGAGGCGAAGCGTCCACGGGTCCGAGCCGCCAGGTGGAGGATCCTGGGTAACGAAAGCAAGGGAGGCCGCGACTGCCGTGAACTCCAAGCTCTTGTTTGCTGCCAATAACGTACACGTTCCAGGGTGCTGTACTGTTGTGACTTCTTTAGACGAATCCTATAGGTGGATCAGCTTCCGTGGTATGGCGAGGGCGGTGAGTCGTGTCATTGCCGTTTCGAAGACGTCGCTCCGTCACGATAATCAACTCACGTTTTCTTCTCTAGAATCTCGGATTGTGGAGGTTCCGAGTGAATGAGCTCGTCTGCGGGGGTTGTGCACCGTATGGAATAGCTGATGACGATGCTGTTCAAATGTTGAGCCAAAGGAGCCCTGGGAGGTGTGATGGTCCGAGCGTACGGGTAGTTTTGTTGGCGCGTGTTGTGGTTACTAGTATAGTTACTGCACCACGCTTCCATGCTTCCAACGACCTGGCTGATCCATGGATGCCCGCACCTCCCTTCCCGTTGGCTCCAGCTAATTAGAAATACTTTCTCAGTTACCGCTGTTGACTCCATCGACACGAATATCCGTGCCGCAGCCTGCCACTGAACATCTCGGTTCCATCAATTGCAACTGGCTTTGTTATGCACATGCAGGCATGCAACAACTGGGCGTAGTTTGTTACTTCCAAATCTTTGACGCCTACATCTTCGCAATGCTCGCCTGCTGTGTTTCCGAGCAGTCTAAAACTGGAAACAGGTCGTTTCCCCTCTCAGCAAGGTCGACCACATGTTGTGACACCTCAAGCCGGAGGACAAGTCGGCGACCCTGCTATACTAGCCATGAATATGTATCCCATCCATTCTTGTCACACCCCGCTGAAGTGACATCTACGAAAACCCCCCACATGAACGCCCCCTTCCTGCAGGCGAAGCATCTGCTTTTTCTTGGCTGTCGACGTTCGTTCCTCGATGCCACTTAGAAAGATACTCTTACGCCACCAGCATCTTCCGATTCTCTCGTTGGAATAAATGATCGAGCACTCTCTTTCGAACTTGTATCCGCCACTGTCCTATGGCCGTCCACGATAGCCAGTCGCTATCCAGTCGGGGGAGGGCGCAGGCGAATGTTGCCGTGGTTTTCCTGACACTCGCTTGGGCGTTTGTTGCTCTTCGTGTTTGGACAAGAACATACGTTATTTCGAATTTTGGTTGGGATGACACGACCATGATTCTTGCGGCTGTATGAAGATTCAAGACGTTTCTCCACTGTCGGGCAGGCACTGATACTTTCCGTCAGATCTCCTTCAGCTTGTATTGCAGTGCAATGTTGCTGTTGGAAGCAAATGGCGGCGGCACCCATATCACAGATATATCGGATATGAATCGGTTGATCAAGGTGAGCACTTTCTTGACTCATATATGCCATGTTGTTGCTAACCTCTACAAGTATACCATTCTGGGGGAAGCCACCTATCTGCTCACTGTTATGATCCTCAAAATATCCTTGGGAATCTTCTTCACGCGCATAGTGATCAAGCCATGGCAGTTATGGACCATATATCTTTCCATGGCGATCAACACCGTCGCATCTACAGCAGCCTTGTGTTATGTTCTCCTTAGATGTGGTCCTAACCTTGATGTCTATATTTACAGACAGCTGGCGAACCACTGCATGCCTCGGACCGTGGACCGTGTTTTCGCCTATACACAAGCATCCATCACCACTGTCACGGACTGGGTGTTTGCGATTCTTCCCATATTCGTGCTGTGGAATGCGCACATGGACATTCGCTCCAAACTATCCGTAGGGCTTATTCTTTCCCTCGCTGGACTGTAAGACTCCCACCCATATGCGCTGGCTAGATCTCTAACTTTCCCAAAGTGGGAGCGTCTGCTCCATGATTCGCTTCCGGTACGTCGACGGTCTGACCCAAATCGAAGACTTCTTCTGTAAGTCCTAACTAAGCCCCGTCCATAACCCCCTTCATCCCAACCAACATCTACTCTAGGGAACGCGGCCAATATCGCCATCTGGTCCACTATCGAGCCCGGCGCCGGGATCATAGCTGGTTGTCTCGCCACGCTCCGGCCTCTCTTGAAACGGTTCCTCGTTACTGCACGCTCTATCCGTAGCTCTACTTCTCGGTCTATTCGAACTGTATCTCGATCCTTACAATCCTCTAGCGGGACGGCAACGAATCAGAGACCTCCAACAGAAGGCGGGACCACGCAACGTGCACCGGGGAAGACAGACTGGTACGATCGTACTATCGAACTGACTACTTCCGGCATGGTGATCAAGAATGAAGGGAGCACGGAGTGTATATTGCCCAAACTCGAGCGCGATGAGTCTTGGAGCCCACGTGCGGAGCTTGCCATAGAGGAAGCCCAGGAGCGAAGTACCATTCAAGAGACGCATAGCACGCGAACAAGTCCGAGTAGGAAGGTCAGTGACAGGGTTTCCTACGAGCGGTCGATATCATCCGAGCTAGCGAACCAGGAGACGGATTTGAAATGGAACGGAAGATGACGTTGGCTTTCTTTTTTCTCGATTTTTTCTGTTCTTTTTCTACCATGCATTATCTTCACTTCTCCTTCTCATGTCCTCTGCGTTACGGAGTCACTTAAGGGTCATCTTATAAGTGTTGGTTCTCGGATATTATACCAAGTTCGGATCCTTCTGCATATATCATAGTCGCACAAGACCCCGCATTGCCGTTGGCTCTGCGGGAACGGCGTTCAGTGTTTTCTTTTTCTGCTGCTTTTTCGTGGATAGACCATGGTAAAGCAATTTGGTGTGGGCTGGAGTGCCTAAGGCGTTGCACGTTTGTTTCAGGAGCTGTTCTTGGGTGCGCCCCTACGCCTTGAGGGTTCCAAACCGTTGTTACGAACATGTCGGTTCCCCGTCGTCTTGATATTGGAGGAGCATAGCTGCGCGCTGCCGGTGGTGGTGGTGATTATAGTATGTTTGATTGCATGCTATATGAGACGTTTCGGGATCCAAGGCTCTGTAGGAGTACGTATGTAGGGTGGCTCTGTCATCAAGTGTTATCTAGCATAAGTTGCAGTTGTGATTTGAAATGCTGACCATTGCCAGCCCTGAGGAATACACAGTATACATAGCTTGTAGCTGATGCCCCCGCATTCTGATGAGCCCTCGTATCGAATTGCTGGATGCTTGAAGAGTATACTAAAGGGCACGTTCACAGTCGATGTAGGGAATGTTTCCAGCTTCATTTTATGCCTCTTCCCATCCCTGGATTTCCGATTCACACGTAGACTTTGATGTTGGGGATGGAGGGGCGTTGAATCCTCAGGTCGGACCGTTCTCGTCCCGAAGCTCCGAGCTCCGAGGCGGCATCATTCCGCATCCGACACCTTCTTACAAACAATGAATTCACGTCGCGCGCGACTGAGATATCGTAATCCAACATCTCCCTAAGCAGCCATCTTCGACCGCAGAAATGGCTACATTTCTTCCGTACCCTTCTCCCTTTGACGGATCATGAGACTTGCCCGCCCTTCGTTGCTTACAGCCATAGCATCAACCTTCTCCTTCCGACTTCGTCCAGCGGTTGCAACCCAGAATAGTTCATTCTTCAACCCCCTAAATACCTTGCAACAGCTGCTGTCTCCTTATTCAACCATCTCCAATATGACGCGCCTCGCTCCCGTAATCTCCATCTCCCACGGCGGCGGCCCCATGCCCGTCCTCGGCGATGCAGGGCACACCGCCCTCGTC
This sequence comes from Westerdykella sp. P71, assembly GCA_019022765.1. Taxonomy (NCBI): domain Eukaryota; kingdom Fungi; phylum Ascomycota; class Dothideomycetes; order Pleosporales; family Sporormiaceae; genus Westerdykella; species Westerdykella sp. P71. Next base: position 8,370 of record JAFHBW010000414.1, on the reverse strand, counting down.
AAGTCTCTCCGCACTCGCGTACCCCAGATCCTCAAGATTGGGACACCAGACGAGCCCCGCGCTATCGTCCTTGTCACGGCGCACTGGTCGACGAACGTACCGACAGTGTCCAGCGGGGGGAAACATGAGTTGTACTATGACTACTATGGGTTTCCCAAGGAGGCGTATCAGTTGAAATATGACGCACCGGGAAGTCCGGAGGTGGCCGGGTTGGTAAAGAAGGCTCTGAATGGGGAGGGATTGGAGTGTAAGGAGGATGGCAAGAGAGGTATGTTCCGACTTTTGTCTATCAACTCCAAGCACAGTATTACCTCTACGTTTAACCCTTCCATCTGTTCCAGTCCCCTTTTCTCCCCCTCGGATCCAGTTCATTACACTCGAAGCTAATACTCTCCACAGGCTGGGACCACGGCGTCTTCATTCCCATGCTCCTCATCCACCCCTCCGCCACCATCCCCATCGTACAACTCTCTGTCCTCTCCTCTGAATCTCCCCAGGAGCACTACCGTCTCGGCCGTGCGCTCTCCAACCTGCGATCCCAGAACATCGCCATCATAGGCTCCGGCTTTGCTTCCCTGCACAATCTGGGCTTGATGTTCTCCGGCGTCACGCGCACCCCCGATTTCAAGGCTCTAAACGAGGCATGGAGCGCCCAGGTGGCGGACGCGACGCAGACGGAGGATGTGGAGGAGAGGGGGAAGAAGTTTGAGGGGTGGAGGGGATGGAAGGGCGCGTACCAAATGCATCCCAAGGGTGGGGCCGAGCATTTCCTGCCGCTCGTGGTGTGTGCTGGAGCGGCAGGGGAGGGGAAGGCGAAGAGCTGGGTGGATGATTTCATGGGGGTGGGGATGTGGAGCTTCTACTGGGAGTAGGAAGGTGTATGGAAGGGGGTCGACGGAACGGCCAAGGGAGATGACTACCTGGATTCTTCGGGGAAAGGGGAACGGCCCTACAGGAGGTGGAGGGGTAGACGACACGCATCATAGCACCTAGTCATTACTGTGCATCAATTCATCCTCAAGAATGTCTTCTTTCATACCCTTATTCTGCAGAGTTCCCGTCATGAGGATGTGCATTTGGGCACACACTGCCCTCGACAAACCCAGGCAACACTAACGCACCATCATATAATAGTAGTGATCAAAATATGTATTTCTGCTACGGCAGATAGGATCGATACGTCAGCCACCTGTAATACTGCCATCCGTCATAGGAATCATATACCGCCCAAGAGCCTTTAAGGTTCCTTCACTTCCATGCCCGGATCCATCTATTCCAACGCCCATGATAGACTCCGCCAACCGAATGACGAAGAAGATGAGTTCGCTATGCAAAATCCAGGGTTCTTTGCCGCGCGTTTGCTTGACGGAGAAGACGTAGGATGGAGACCAATATGCTGCTCAAAGGGAGGCGACAACGACGTGCGTTTCCACCGGCAAGCTCCAAAGTCGAAGATGCCGCAGAAGAAGAATAGGAAGGAACTACTCCTTCTCCTCCCCGTCCTCCTCCTCCTCCTTAACATCCGCTGCGAGATGATTAGCTCAGTCATTCAGATCAACTGAAGTAATCGAGTACTCACCCTCCTTCTTCGCCTTGGTCGTCTTGCCCTTCTTGGCGGGCTTCTTGGTGGCGGTCTTGCCAGCGGCCTTGCCAGCCTTCTTCTCCTCGCCGTTGGTCAGCTCGTCCTGCTCGCCATTTTCGTCGGGGTCGGACTCAGCAGCCTTGCGCTTCTTGCCGGCGGGGGGCTTGGAAGAGTCGGAAGCCTCGGGGACAAGGCCCTGCGCTTTGGCGAAGGATGGATAGAGCTCGGCCGCCTTGCGCTTGACCGGGGGCCAGAACTTCTTCAGGGTGCCCTGGGTATGGCCAGTGAGCTCCTCCATGATCGCGTAGTCGATCTGCAGTGGTTGGCTAGTTAGTCCTTATCCAAATATGTGGAAACACTGGCAGGGCGAGGGGAAAGGAGATAGGGACGGCGCGGCTTGCAGTACGACATGATGCGATGAGGAGCAGTATACCGCAGGACGGTGATGCTGAAGTGGAGGAGGTGGATTCTGCACGCCGCACGCCTGTCCGCACGCCTTCTGCACGGTGGAGAGGCGGAAGAACACCACCATCACGTCACCCAACGTGTGCAGTGGCTGGGGATACACCGTCAACTGTGAATTGAACGTACCTTGCCATCCGCCGCAGTAGCAAGAAAGGCCGCAGCCAGAAGGCGCTGCTCCTTGGGGTCGAAGCCCTTGAGGATGAGGGGAGTGCCGCCGGCTTTTTCCTCCTTCGGGGGCATATTGACAGCGGTAGCGGGAAGGAGACTGAAAGAAGTGAGAGAGGAATTGAGAAGAAAGAGAGTGCTGCAGTTCTTGACGTTCTGCACGCGAGAGTTGCGAAAGAAAACGTTAGATGGTGTCGTGGTGGAGAGAAAGGTTGCGAATGTTGTGTCGGCGGGTCGTGTCAAGGAAAAGAACCCAAACATGCCAAGGAACGAATGTTTATCTCTCTTCCGCACGGGCAGGCAGAAAGAGGGGTGAAGGGGAAATTGGCGGGGCGGAAGCGGAATCAGTGTCGGCGGAGCAACGACTGGAGGGTGGGCAAACGCAGAGTTCGTGGCGGCATGGGCCCAGGTGAGAGAAGGTTTTTCGGTGACGTAGATGGGTGTCCGCTAGGTTCCCGAGAGAGCGGCAGTGTGTTCAGCAGGACGATGGGGTGAAGAATACAGGATGCAAAGTCGTGCCGGACTGGCTGAGGCTCAGCATGGTGTTGTTGTGCTTTGAAGAGGTGCAGCGGGATCCACGCTGGTATGGCACGCTTGAGGTATTGGTATTTCGGTGAGAATCACGGCGCCAGATGCTGGCGAAAGTGCACACGCAGCATCGATACATGGTGGACATGATGTGTCTCCGAAGAAGTGAACGAAAACGAACAGTGAACGAGGATGAGTCAAGCCATTCCGCAAGCAATGTATCAGCTTGTGAGGAAAAAGGTATATATTCTGAAAATTTCAAAGACATAAAAGTATTGTAATGAATATTCAGCCAAGAAAATGGAAATCACTTGGGGGAGATGGAAGAGTTGAGGAGGCGTGCTAGAAATGGGAGCACGACTAAAGACGTGAAGACCCAAAATTCGGACAAGTGCCAGAAAGAATCGGAGAGAGAAAATGGGCGGGTATGGCGAGGGGATGGTGAGTTGAGAGAGATATAATGTTTTGAAGAGATCTATCCAGTAGGGTAGAATTTTGAAAGTGAGAGCGCCAAGGGCTTTAAAAAATCCGAACGAAGTGAATGAAGTCAATACAGTACCTACATATGAGCAGCGCACTGCCCGTATTCGGGAAGATACCGAGGAGCCCTAGCCTATATATTTCAGCTGTGTGAAGGGTTGTCCAGACTCCACCATGCCAGCGGAGAAACTCTACCTAAACTCTAGCTGGCCTCTCTGGGCCTCTGGCAGATGTCATCCCGAAGCCCATCTAGCCGCCCTAAAAGCAACGGACGGTTGGAAATCCAGAACGGTCGGAGGTCTCTCCCCCGACTGGCGGCAGCGTACCTTGCCTCCAAGACGCATATACAGTTGGGACCCAGCGAGGCGGTACCCAATACCCGGGACCAGTGCTGGGTCATTTTCTGCTACGAATACGCCCCGACTGCTGAAGTGGTACGACACTTGGTAGACACGTAATCTCGGGCTATCAAAAAAGCACAAACGGCGATGCCGTGGTAGCATCCGTCGACCTTGTCGAGTCCATGGGCCCTTGGGCTGTTGCTATGTGGCACAGGTGGGTTGAGCAGGTCGGCGAGGACGGATTGTGACATGTCTGTGACACGTCTTTTAACGGCATTAGTGCTTGGTTCTGAGCTTGGTAGAGGACTGTGTACACATGAGACGATTATCAAGGTGTGCACACTGCACCGAGCAGGATGAATAGAGTTCCCCCAAACCCAAATGGCCAAATTATCGCCATCCATGGCCGTGGTTGACCCGAGTTACTTAGTTCCCCATCCTTTTGACGCTCCGTTTCGCGCGGTCTGGCGGTGTAGAGTCGTAGACTACTGCTGTGTACTGGGGAGCAGGGAGAATCATAAATAATGACGAAGAAGGGAGACGTGGGAGAGGATGCTTTTTCCGCGACCCTTTGAGCGACCCGCATCGATATCTGCGCTAGAGCAGTGGATCAGCGGCGGGCCGCAGGGACAGACACAGCGCGCGGCTTCGCGGCCGGTTCGTTCCTGGACGAAAAAAAAAAGAACGAAACGAATTTGATCTGATCTGCGAGAGCCCTGGAGCCCTGTTCGTGGAGCCTTGGGAGGTTAACTGTTGGCCCGGACCTGCCGGGTAACTGTGCTCGTGTGTTCCGCCCTCCCCACTCCGAACCCCGGTCGTTTTATTATCCCAAGGTTCCTTTTATATGGAATAATGCATCCCACCTGAGGAATTCCTTCCCTTCCTACCTACCTACGACTCTACTACCTAGCTGTCCTTCTCTGCTTCGGCACCGCTGAGTCGCGAGCAACGACACTAATACATCTCATCTACTCCCTACTCTTCTCGCCATTTAAACATCACACCACCCCTCCCCTCCCACGCGCTCCAGCTGCCCAGCTTCCCCTCCACCACCCGCCTCATCTCCACAACACCCCCAACATCCTCTCTACACAACAACGCCTACCACCTTCCCCGACACCATACGCTCCAAGAGCAATGGCTTCCACCGACCGTCATCCCACATGGACCATGTCCTACCGCCGCCGTGCTTCGCTGCCCTCCACCGGCCCTCTAGCTGCATATCTTCTCCGCCTCATGTCCATAAAACAGTCCAACCTATGTCTCTCCGCAGACGTCCTAACCTCGGCTGAGTTGATCGAGCTGGCCGAAACATTGGGCGACGAGATATGCATCCTCAAGACACACTGCGATATCGTTACCGACTGGACCGAACGCACCGCTTTGGCTCTAAAGGAAATTGCGCGGAGAAAGCACTTTGTCATCTTCGAAGACAGGAAATTCGCAGACATCGGAGGTATGCTCCCCAAAACAATCTTGGTCCTAGCTGCTTGCCCCCAAGGTCTGACCTGAGATCCTTACAGGTACCGTCCAGAAGCAGTACACCTCGGGCTACCACCGCATTGCGACATGGTCCGAGATCACAAACGCACATATCCTGCCCGGCCCCGCCATCGTGACCGCTCTACACAAAGCAGCCACTGAAACCATTGTCAAATATAACACCGCAGTGCATACGGAAATCTCGGCGGATCGACCCATATCCACCGTGGACGACGACGACGAGCACGACGGTACAAACGGAGACGTTGCTGTCGAGTCTCCCCGGGGCGAGGACGACGACGAGCGTCGCCTGAGCGTAAACGCAGCGGACCGGAAACATAGTGTTGTTAGTATCAGCACTACGATTTCCACGCGAACAGAAAGCATATCGCCCCGGCCCGAGATTGACCTGACCCCTGAAGAGCACTTCAACATCGACACCCAAACCATGCTCCAGCGCCTGGGACCCATCCCTTTCCTTCGATCCCTCCTGTTGCTCGCCGAAATGAGCTCCGAAGGACACCTCTTGACCCCGGAATACTCAAAACGTTGCGTCGAGATTGCAAGACAGAACAGCGACTTTGTCATGGGTTTCATCGCTCAGCGCAGTCTCAACTCCAAGCCAGATGACAACTTCCTGACCATGACACCGGGTTGCCAGCTGCCGCCGCCTGAGGAAGAAGGCAAGAAGCTTGGTGATGGTCTCGGCCAGCAGTATAACACACCCAGGAGATTGGTCTACGAGCAGGGTTGCGATGTCATTATTGTCGGCCGCGGTATTCTCAACGCAAAAGATCGTCTCGAGACAGCCAGACGGTATAGGAAGGAAGGCTGGGCCGCATACCTCGAGAGGATAGGGAACAAGAGCGGGTAGACCCTCGCCGCATCCCAGCTGGCCCCTACCCCGGAGCCCGGTGTTTCCCCTAAGATGAGGGCGCATATGGGATGCATTGTATCCCCAGGACTACTCCCCTTCTCTAATCAGTAATGGCTGTCAATTATGTTCTGGCCAGAAATTATCAAAAGCATATAGCAAAGGCAATGGCGGGTTATGGTTGGGCGCAAGTGGCTACATGTGTTCTTCTGAGGAATATGTACTGATGGAGTTTCGGGGAATGGGAGGGAAAAGCATATTTGCATTGACAGCGATCCATAAGGACTCGACTAGATACACAGTTGGACTTGCTCTCTTACATTCTTAGTGTATATTGGTAAGAGAACATTCGCTTCCTCAGTCTACCCTATGCAAGTGTAAATACATGGGAAAGCCTGTTTGTATTCTTTTAAACGAAACTATATACTCTTGTCTGCATATCTCAACCGTCTATAGATATCTCCAATCTTGACTATGAATGGGACCTATATCTGATTTCGTCATTGAAGCCTCCGGCTGACTAAGACCGTATCAGGATCCTTGGCGTCGAACCTCAAGAGGTGACACCCATCTCAACCTGTTCTGTTGCCACCCCACTGTGTTGTTCTTAACATGGCGTGGCCATATCCGTGACAGTTCTCCTCACCCGGAAGACATCAAGCGTCTTCTCGTTTATCCCCGCCTCAACCATGTCGTCAGAATCCGAACCGATCAGTATCGAGTCTGGCGACCTCATATTACATATACGCCACGAAGAACACGATGCAGGCTTCCGATATAGAGTCAACTCGAAATCCATAAGGCAGAACTCGCGTTACTTCGAAAACTTGCTCAGCGATCGGTTCAAAGAAGGACGGCTATTGTCTGAAGGCCTGGCTGCTCTTAAACATGACGGCTATGCTAGTCCTGCCGAAGCCCCTTCCCACGCCCTTCCTACGATCGACATTGTACATATCGGACGCATTTCGAAAGTATCGTCCATTCGGGAGCTTACTGCGGACTTCCTTCGAACTCTGCATGGCCAGCCGTTGCCTGAGAAGTTTCCGATTGCGAACCTAGCCAACATCGCCGTCCTTGCTGATCGATTCGATGCGCTGGACTATTTCAAGGCGTACATACACAGAAAGAAGTATCTCGTCTCTGTGGATGCGAGGCTGAAAAGCAGCAAAACCCGTCCCACGGAAGAAAGAGTGCGTCAGAAGCTTCTGATCGGACTCCTCTTTGGCTACGGCCCATGGATAACCAGCTGCTCTAAACATCTCGTATTGCGAGACTCAACACAATGGAAGGAAGGGGTGGAGGTGGATGAATCCGCAGCTTTGTGGTGGGACTTACCGAACGGAGTCGAAGGTACGTCCTTGTTCTCAGTATACCACGAAGTTTGCTTAAGCCCAGGAAGTACTAATACGAGACCAGACGAACTAATCTTCCGACGAGAATGCATTTTGGAAACCATCAACTCGCTTCAGGCGCACTTCCTCAAACTGTACACCTCCGGAGTCAGGCAATGTAAACTTGGTTACGACTCTTCGGGCCAGTGCGACTCTTTCCAGCTCGGCGAGATGATCCGTTTCTTCCTGAGGCAGGGAACCCTGCGCTTGCAAGGCACCATATACGATCCGGCTGAGCCCACGCACTATTCTGGGGATATTGACCGCTTGATCGAATCCCTACGACAGGTTCCCTCCTATCAGATCGACAGCAACCATCATCACTGCGGCATAAGGGTTCGAATATTTCCTTGGCTCGATTACATACAAGGACTGCTCAACTCGGAGACTGGGAGCTCGCACGTCGGTATCTGTGGGGATTGCTGGACCCAACATCGACCCGCTTACGCCTGGTGTGAGGCGAAGAAACCGGTCTCTTGGAGTCCACCGGTGAACTTACCCAAGCCTCACATACCATTGAATGCGTGGAATCAAGGCCCGAAAAAGCACGCTTTAGTGAGGGATATGTTCATGGCTGTGGAGCGCAACTGGACGGCTCCAAGCGGATAGCGCAGGTAGACGGGACATATACGGGGTAATACACTCGGAACAAGCTTCAGGCTCCTACTACGTGCAGGTCTGCGGCAAGGCCGGTCTGTGCCTTGTCGGGGCTGTATCAGCCCTATGGTATTATTCCCGCGCTTAGCATGTTATCAAGCTATAGTGAATGCCTGAATGCCTCTGAACTGTTAGGCTAACCCTATGCGACGGAGTCCACCTTACTATGGAAATTCCCACCCATCATTTGTTCAATCCAAAATCCGCCCGTATATACGCCTTAGCGGACCGATCCACATGCCACGGAATATTGCCTGCCGGAGAGCGCCCCTGAGTAGGCAGATTGCGAACTTGATGCCGCCATCTGGCCTACCCTCAGCTCTTTGGTTCGCCGCCTAAGAGAAGTAGTTCGCCAAGTGAATGTAGTCGCGCGGCAAATGTACCGAAAATGCGGCCATTGTCTAT
>JAFHBW010000413.1:0-21423 GCA_019022765.1 Westerdykella sp. P71 | reverse complement strand
AACTCTCTTTCTATTTTATGATCTTATCTATTTGACCTATACTTTACTATAAAATACTAGACAAGACAAGAAAAGACAAGACAAGACAAGACAAGACAAGACAAGACAAGACAAGACAAGAAAAGAAAAGAAAAGAAAACCACCCTCATTCACCATCACAAGGGGGTCCAATTCGCCGAGCTGGCTCGATACGACTGGTTATGATCCTGAGCGACGCAGCTGCGCAAAACGCAGAGCTCTGCCAGCCAAACCATCAGCTCCGGCTCGTGATTACAAGAAGTCCGTCCAACCGCGACGCGATACGCCAAGTAGAAGGCCACCAAGCGTGCAGGCAATGCCAACTCGTTTTCCGTCTTGTGAGATTCGTTATTTGTCTGTAGTGGGGAACTCCTTGCGTATCCCGTCTGCAAGTCTTCGACAACCTGACGGTTCAGAGCCTCCAGAAACGTCCGTATGTGAGCAGACCAAGCTTGAGTGGTAGCCGAATTCTTCAACGTGTTCTGCAGGAGCGTTTCCACGTACGGCCACAGGCTTTCGAAGAAGTGTGGGACGATTGCTTCCGCAGCGTTGAAGGAGGAACGGTATGGCCAGGCGGCCAAAAAGTTCAGCAGATGTCGGAAGTCGCGAAGCAGGTCCGGAGGTATCTCGTCCTTCATATTCGGCGATGATTCGGTGGCGATATCGGATTTAGGCATCTGCATGGTGACGCGACTCGTTCACCGTCCGAAGGTTGCTATTGGGGAGGGCGGTTGTTGCGGGGGGTTGTAGTGGGAATTGCGAACACTGTGTATGTGAGCTAACAAAGGTGCCTACGGAGAATTGAGTTTGATGTTTTGATTGTTTACATTGCGGTTTCCGTGTTCTGTATGATTCCAGCCCAGCTCTCTGATACTGATTCTTCCCGGGGATCGATTCTCCAGCCCTGCGTGTGAAGTGAGGAGGTAAGCGGGTAAGGCGGGCAGGGCTATGTGGATCAGCGGTCAGTGTAGTGGGAGAGATTTCCACGGTGAAGGCCTTTGGTGCACAGAGCAGGTCTCGAATTAACAGTGACCCGCTGGAGACGCTTGCTACTCACCTGTACTAGGAGCTGACTCACCTAGTCTCACAGACCGCTGCAAGACATGCGTAGAGTTGCTGAACGCGCTCGAATACAGATTTCAGGATTTATTCTTGTAGGCGGCACGCGTACAAACGTCCAGTCGCTCCTACTCAAACAGACGAGGACTGAGTCAAGCAAACGAAGGAAGGGTCGAGCCTGGAACGCGACTGGACGAAGCCGCAGCTGTCCAGCTTTGGGTTTGAGATTACATGCGACCCTGGAGTTATCCACGTTTGATATTCCAGACGTCCCGAGTGCCGGCTCTTGAAGAAGGTGTATATGGTCACGTGATCGTGAAAGTGGACATGCATGTCACATTTGGGGGTAGGCAAAGTCTTTGGGCGGCGTACGCATGAAGTGCAGGGTACCCGCTTCACAAGGGCGGAATCTCCTCCAAGATAATAATGTTCCAAAGCCGAGGCGACAGGAAGTGACGTCACCGCTACGTTGGGCAGAGCCAGAGTCTGCATATAAAGCTGAAAAGAGGCTCGACGGCTCCAGTCCAGCACTCCGCCTGTCAGAGATTGAAATTATTTCAGCGACAATGGCCCCAAGCGAAGAAAGCACTTCACGGAACATCTTGATATCCGGGGGTGCTCGAGGGATTGGGCGAGCATTGGCGCGGTACCTGCTCGAAGAGGGCAACCGGGTGTATATCTTGGACATTGACGAGGAGGAGTTGAAGCACACGACGACGGTGCACTTGGAACGGTATCATAAGGGCGGTAAACTTGAGTCGGCGCTCTGCAACCTGCGGGATGTGCAGGACATCCGGACCCAAGTGAGATGGGCAGCAAGGTTCTTGGACAACCGTATCGATGTGCTGATCAACAATGGCGGGATTGCAAGCCCGAAATGGAGCGAGGACAGGACGATGGAGGATCCAGAGACGTTGGATCAGTGGCAGGCGTACATTGAGACGAATCTGACGGCGCCGTTTGTCATGAGCCAGTCGTGCATCCCGCACATGAAGATGACAGGCACCGACAACGACACGGGAGCGCAGAAGATGAAAGGGGCGGGACCATGCATTATCAACATCGGGAGCTTCCGAGCGTACCAGTCGGATCCCAACCAGGAAGGCTACGCGTCGAGCAAAGCCGGACAGGTGGGATTAACGCATTCCATGTCCATCAGTCTAGGGCCCATGGGAATTCGGGTGAATTTGATTGCGCCGGGCAGGATCAAGGTGGCGCATGAGTGCAAAGAAGGAGATGAGAAAGGAGAGACGTTTGAAGGGCAGGTCAGCGAGAAGGATGTCGACGACCATCCGACCAACAGGGCGGGCAGGCCAAAGGACATTGTGGACGCGGTTAAGTGGCTGATGAACGCGGGCTTCGTAACGGGGGTAAGTGGCGCAAAACGCAGAGAAAGATGCACATGCTGATTTTGATTACAGCAAGACATCACCATTGATGGAGGCGCTCTGCGGCAGAAGTGAGAGGTCGAGGATGAAGGGGTATACACGGTATGAAGATGTAACGAGAAAAGGGGGGGAATTCTTCCCTGCTGAGGGCGGCATCGACTGCAGTGATGATAGCGAAGCATATCGCAAAATATAATATCAACAAGGTGCCGAGACTGAAGGTGTGGTATGGATGGGACGCCATGATTGTTGCGATGTAGTCGAGATAGTCGTGGGGTTGTAGAAGACGGCCAAGACGCTAAGCCCTAGCCAGCTAGCCAGCCGTGCGAACCCTGAAGATCGTACGACGCTCACCAAATCTCTCGATCAATCCATCAAATGGATCGATCCGCCGGGCGGGCACGTGTGGGTCACTCCACACCTTTTACACTTGTCCCACACAGCCCTCAGCCATGGCCTAATCCGGCCGTTAGACTCGCCCCCTTCGCCCAGTAGTCACTCCACCAGACGACAGTCTCTCCCCGGATTTCGGATTTCGTCGCCTCTCGCTACCGTAGTCTGCAGAGAGCATCACCGTTGCCGGGCCCGTCGCCGGGCCCATGGCATCACCACCCAACTTCTCACAGCATGAGCCCGCCGAGATCACGCAACACTGGCGAGAATGCACTGCCTTGATTCGGCGGCATCCGCGTACCTATCCAGGCTCTTGTAGAGCGCTGTAACATGTATTAAAAGCCAGCCTGTCTTGCCAACTTCTGTCCTTCCATTCCACAAGCATCACTCCACATACAACATCAACAGTGTACCTTGCATTCGCAACACCACAAACTACACACAACAACACCACATCCAATCGGATTCTCATCCAACAACCAACCAACCACCAAAATGCCCGTCGCCGCTAAGTCGTTTTGGCCCGCTCTTGCCGCCTTCATGGGTATGTCATCTGCTCCGTCTTGTACGTCCAGTGGTACCATGAACTGACCCTTCTGATCAGCCCTATCTTTCACATACACCGCCGTCGTCGCACGCAACGAAGGCAACGCCATCGACAACGCCAAGAAGAGATGGCAGCAGCAGAAGGCTCGCGGAGATGCCGCCATGTCTGCACACGGAGCACATCTGCTCGAGCAACAACACAAGATGTAATCCACCTCAACCTCACGGCCCATCGGGATACATCTGGCCGACCTTTCCATACCCTACCACGCGTCACTTTGTCTGACCCAAGCATCACCTCCGGAGTTTGGCGTTGACCCAGCAGTCTCATCTGTTGTTGGGTTTTTCCTTTGTTTTAGACGACTGCTATGATAAAGCTGCGTCTTTGGGACATACCATACTATTTGTCCTCGCGTATATCGTTTGCGCGTCCTCCTGCGGTTTTACCCGCCCAAGTCGACTACCTAGATAGATACTTCATTGTGCACAATGAAATACTTCGCCACATGATATTGCATCCATCTAATAAATATGAATGAAATGTGCGACGCCCCCTCGATCCTCCCCAGCAAAGTAGCGCCCTCAATCCCCGCACGACAGATGCCGTGAACACTTGCCTTGTCCTAAGTAGCAACATGCAGCTCCCGAGCCCTAGCATCTATGCCAGGTTGCAGAGCCATCACAGTACTTCCCCGGACCCCGCGATCCGCGTTCCGCATCCGCTGACCCACGACTCTCTTTCCCTCACCCGCCAGAGCTCCCAACTCCGTCACCCGACAACGACCTTCATCTATCACCTCGCCATCTTCATCTACCGCCCCACCATCACCCAAATCCTCCCGCTGCACCGGCTCATAAATCCATATCTATAGGGCAAGGATTCAATGCTATAGTAATCAAATTGCTATGCTTTTATACTATGAATACGCTTCTTCGCAAGGGGAAAAACCTGGGGGACTGTGTTCGCGCGTGTATTCACCGGGGCGTTCGTGTTGGTGCCGGGTCACTGGGATGTGCTCTGAGTTGCAATGCGGTCTGCTAGGCTATGTACAGAATATATGAGAGTAGTGCTCCTACGCCATAATCACCACATAAAGACAGCCCCTTACATCTTTTCAAAATTGCTCTGTCCCTTGCTCGTCTCGCGAACCCGCCTTTCAACATCTTCGCTGTCCGTATCGTCGCGGAGGCTTTCCAAGAGCACGCTCGCTTCAGCCTCCGCACCAGCCATGAGATCGAAGCTCTCCTCGCTCTCACTCCGAGCGGTATTGGCCCTGGCAAACACATCCGCACCACCGTCCCACCACCTCGCCTGCTCCCCTACCCAATCTGTGCCCCCGCTTCTGCGCTCCCTTCTGACAATCTCCTTCTCCTCAAGCGGGAACACGGGCATTTCGGCTCTCGGGGGTAGAATGGTACGGCGATGCCATGCGCCCAGGAACATGCCTTCAGGGTCCACTTCGTTCCGCACGCGGAGGTAATCATCCAAGTCCGATCCATACACGGATGACAGGTAGGCGTGATCGACGGATTGGAAGTTTTTCGCCCAATGCGGTCGACCATTGTACTCCTTCATCAGGTGCTCGAAGGCTTCGTAATATCGCTCTCGCGCAGGAGGATCTTGGCCATATGGGCGATACAGAGTGGCGTTCAGGTACAGACTGGGTGAGTCGGGGATCGATGTGTCAAGGTACGGGCGCGTGGTTTTCGTCGCATGCGTTACGCGTACTTCGATGGGCGAGTGGACAAACACGCCCTTGGGGCTGAAAGGGATGCCCGAGCCATGCTCGTCACCGTGAATCCATTTGGTCAACCGGGTCAAGGCTTCGGGTCCCTGAGAAAGCGGAATGCTCCACTCGTTGACGAATTGCGAGTAGAGGCAGTTCATAAGCAGCCCGGTCCGCTGCTCTTCCACAGCAGATGTGGCAGCCCCCGTCTTGAAACCATACTGCATCCCGAAAACAAACCACTCCACCCACGGTAGGAAGCGGGGGACATACTGGCAAATCCAGAGAAGGATGTGATACGTGTGGTAGCCGACGCTGCCACCGTACCAGCTAGATTTGGGTGCCCGCGAAGGGGCCGTTGTCCTATCAGCTCGCCACACAATGGCGCGCCGCATGTACGGTAGCCACCATACACGGACAAACTCATGCGAAGTCCATAGATCTTGATTCCATCTTGAAAGTACGTCGTCAATGGGCAATATTGTCTGTACCCATTCCAAATTGGAGGCCTCGTTCAACTGGAACTCGATTTCTACAATGATTCCCAACGCTCCGAGAGATACGAGGGCAGCACGGAACAGATCTGGCGACTGCGTTGGGGAGCACTTGACGGTCTGTCCGTTGGCCAGAACAATTCGAAGGCTACGAATGTTCTCGGATAGGAGTCCGTGAGCTAATGAACTCCCGTGTGTAGCCGTCCCGATTGCGCCAGCAAGCGACTGTTCGTCGATAGAGCCAAGCGAGGGCATGGTCAGGCCATGGTCCTTTGCGGCAAGATTCAGACGATGCATGCGGATTCCAGCTTCCACCGTAATGGTCTTGCGCTCCTTGTCCACCTTGAGCACGCGGTTGTAGTCATCCAGGTTCACCATCCACGCCGAGGTACATGTCAGATCAGAGGGCGAGTGCGCTGAACCGACAAGCACGATACGGCGCCGCATTCGTCGCGCCATTGTAACAATCTTTTGTATCTCAGCAAGCGATTGGGGGCGCAAGTAGAGCTCCGGCCGCGAATGGAACGTTCGGGCCCATGTGTGATGAATGTGGGCTTGGGATGCGCGGAAAGGGATCTCTGGATCGAGCTTTTCGAGCTCAATGGCGAAGCGAGAAGGCATGGTGAGGGCGGATGACGAAGGCCTTGTAGAGTGCGCCATTGCTGTTACGCTGCAGCTGCAGGTAGGAAGTCTGTACGGGGAGGCGTGTTGCTATACGGTTGGCGGTTATGACGTTTCCAGGCTGCCAGAAGGGAGGCGTCCGGGATTTCGACGGAACCCAGACACAGACGTCTGTCGGTCCAGAAAGCCGTCAAGCAGCGACACCGAAGGATGGCAGAAGCCAATGCCACTGGAAAGGGTCCATGGAGGAAAGGCTCGAATGTGGTGCAAAGAAGCCCCAAACGTCAACGAGGGGTAGGCGGGAAGCTCCATGATCTAGGCCAAAGACGGATCTATAGATTAGTCGCGATCCGATTTTCATCCGAACTTCCCAGGTGGGGACCACGCGGGTGACAGAAAAGGCGACGCACCCACTTCGGAAACCCCTCCCTCTTGCCCAGGTCTCAACTAGCAATACGTACTTAGATTCTAAAAGTGAACACCTCTAGCTGCACTGCAGCTCTCTGCAGTTACAGAATACAAGTCCCTAAGAGCATCTTACCTCCGCTCTGTTCTTGCAGGTAGGGAATTTAAGCTTACGAGATTTGTTAGAAAGCGTGTCACTTTTTCTGTCACCCGGGTGGGGACGTTGAAATATACACAGTACACAGTATACCCCATCAGCCTAACAAGTCACAAGAGAATCGGGGCGGCGGAACGATTGAATCTGGCTATCGTCAGTACTTCTGTCAAGCATAGCTTCGAACTGCAGTCAACACTATCTCTCCGGACCTCATCGCTCTAGACGCGGCCCACGGCCGATACAGTTTGATCCGAGACCATTGGTTGGTATGTCTTCTGATTGTTTTCCTGTTCTTCTTTTCACCATCTTCTCGATGTAGTCTATCGCACCATGTTATCCATTGTTCCATTGTTTTCGCAACTTCAATCATCACGCACGTGTAGGGTGAGATCTTGAGGCCATCCATGGATCGAGAAGAGTCAGGCGCACCTTGGGACACCGAGATATCTCCGTTGCCACATTGACTCCAGCCAATCTCATCGTCTACATCGAAAGAACGT
The DNA here is from genome assembly GCA_019022765.1 of Westerdykella sp. P71. Classification (NCBI taxonomy): domain Eukaryota; kingdom Fungi; phylum Ascomycota; class Dothideomycetes; order Pleosporales; family Sporormiaceae; genus Westerdykella; species Westerdykella sp. P71. Next base: position 14,115 of record JAFHBW010000413.1, on the reverse strand, counting down.
CATAGGAATCCTATCATAAGAATCTGTCTGTCGGGGGCTTTATAAAGATAATCGGAACTTTCCATTTCATCCCTAGAAATTTTCTGGGCATATATATAAGCGCTGCACACTGTCCCTGGCCGCCCAAGGAATTAACCCACCTTCCCTCCACCCTTTCTCCGCTCAAACCGAGTCGCTGTCAAACACCGTCACCTGCAGGCGGGATTTAAACATTTAAATCGTCTTCTTCACCGTCGAGTTAACCATATCATCCATCTCAACATGTCGACTTCGAACGCCTCAACAACCAAATCCTCCATTGATGATCCCAAAACCACACCGCAAACGAAGGCCTCCTCTCATTTCTCCTTTCTCAGCATGCTCAAGAAGCCATTCCAAGGCTGGTCAAAAGACCTCATGGCTGCTAGAGATGACCTAGACGACGACTACAACTTCCCACGTACGAGGAGGAGGGGTGAGCAGACCGATGAAGACAAGAAATGACTGGTATGATATGCCAAGTCATACTGTAAAAGGTCGGCGATTCCCTCATGATGGTCCTTATCTTTTCTCAAATGTCGTCATCCAACGTTGAGAATACTGTCGGCACTGGTGACTGGACCCTCTTTTAATTTGACGTTAAACCTTCCGGAATTACTGGCCCAACATCATGGAACGATTTTTCGAACTTTATCATCACATGGAAACAGCGGCGTCCCACCCGGAAAGCGTTCTCGAAACGAGCCCATTCGGATTTGCGGATCGTCGAATTAAACGTACCCTTGGAGCTGTGGATCAAAGTTGGGCTCGTTTATCCACGAAATAGCGATTAGTTTCTATCTTAATCTCTAATATACTTCCCCTGGGAAACTTCTGCTGGGACATAAGAGACCAACCCATCCACTGGTACTATGTGTTGCGGCAGCAGCTGAGCATGCAAATATGGAAGAATACAGTCGAGATTTCCAGCTGGACGCCAGGCATGCGCGGCATTTATGAATGCCTCCTCTTTGGAGTGCAACCAAAACAACGACCGTGCGTGTGCTGGCTGCAGCCATGGTCGTACGGATGGCGGCTCCCATGATGCCCGTGGCCAGCGCCGCCTCTTTCCAACCAAAACGCTCCGAACATTTCCAACCAAAGGATTGCAGTTATGATGCAATAATAGGAGTTCTGGGAGATTGAGGATGAGACTCTCAAGGCCCGAATCGCTTCGAAGATGTGCTGGACAGCATGATCCCTTTGTTCTAGAGTATCCCCAAGGGTTTGTCTGGAGTTGTGGTGTTGCATGATGGTTCTGGAGACTAGTTTTGAGAAACCTGAAACGAAGACATCCTTGGAGATCCCATGCTCTAGTTACCGATGTTCCTGCTAATTAACGCATCGTCAAGGCGGTGATCGCAGCGGAGAGGTGGAGCGATGGTGTTCCCCCTGCCGAAACGCTCCCTGCCTCGTCAAAAGTGCACCGTCCATCACCAGCACCGCGCACGATTAAACCTTACCCTTTGCTTTAGCATTCACTCATCTCACTCAGGGAAATACCTTCGACATCCAAAACGCACTTTTCGCTATGGTATGCGCGTCTGGGGCTCATGGTACTGCTACCACAGAGTATCCCTTTTCTCCCACATGCATAGCAACGTCGACTGAAGGTAGCACTCTGTGCACCCGTGGCGCGTTTTGTATCACCCTTTTGCCCAAGCGCCCGTTCACGCCGCGTCCCTCGCAGCCGTCTCCTTCAGTGACTCGTCCTACGCAGGTTGCCCACACACCCGATTGAGTGCCACTGCTTTTGACTGGTCTCGGCAGCATCGGGGCGGTCACGTATACTCTCCCTTGCTCCCATTCATACCGGGTCCTTCTAATGCCCTTCCCACCTTCCCACTTTTGCAGCCTCATCTATCAACTCTCCACGACTTCAACTACCCTCACTTCTATCGCCTATGCGCTCACTTGCGTGATAGCAGTCTTCTCCATTCCGGCTGCCATTGCTCATTTGGATGCCGACCTCCATCTGCTCACCATCCCGTACCTTGAATTGATCGGTCAACCTCTCAAAAATGCTCAATATGGCTCCAATACTGCGCAAGCGTGTCCTCGATGGCGGTCCACCGAACCTGGATGGCATTGGCATAACCTATGTCGTCCTCGCCATCGTATATACCCTCATCGTCTCCGGGGAACTCTTTCTTTTCTACCACTACAGATCGGCATTCGGTATTCGAATCCGAAATATCCGAGTCGTCTTCGCCGCTGTATCGATGCTCCACATCTATCTTATTCTAGTTCTTCTCGTCTATCCGTGGAACGGCTTATTCCCCTGTGCAGCAGAGTATTGGATCATGTCCATCTTTTTACCTTGTGGAATGGCCTTTTTTCAAGGTAACAGCCTCTCCCGGGGACATAATATTGCATACTGAACAATTACAGCGTGCAATGCCAGAGTCCTTAAAGCGTATGAAAGTCAACGTCGACTGAGAAGGGATTTTCTGGAGGCAGCTCGAAAGAAGAGGCTTACGCTCACGGCTCGGGGGATCTGGGATGCCTGGGTTAGTCTCGACGCAACTTCCAAGGTGTACATTGGCACGATCCTTGGCCTCGTGGTTTCGGTGTGTATCTTGAGCCCATTCGCACCAACCACCCAGCTGAACACGCTAGTTCATCCCTTCGCTCGCTCTATTCTTTGGGTCGCGCCGTTTCCATCCTTCCTACGGTTCTTTTGGACCTAGCTCCGTAGATCAGGTGCAATGTCGTCGGGGACCGGAATGGTACGTTGGGTGACCCTAGAACGTTGGAAGCTGTCATTGCAGTGATGAATGGTGGTTGACCATACTTTAGGATACCCTCGATCTTCATGCAATTCGTCTGGACAGCAGCCGTGGGGCCTTGGATTCTCTGGAAAATCCGAAAAGTGGACGACGTGCACTCCTGGGCCTGGCAAACTCGGCTCGCGATTGTTGCCGGGTATGTGCGACTTTGACATGTCGCTTTCTTCTGTTGTTGCTAACGTCTTCTACGCAGGTTGCCTGGGACGCCACTATGGATGGCATTCACATACTCAAAGATTCCCGCTGTGCTTGCAACAAACAGATACTTCCCGCCTGCCGGATGGTGAGTACGCCGTGCAACGACGCACCCCCACCTGGTTGATATGCTTGTTCCATGTACGGCGCAAGAGGCGTGCTCTGCGCGCTGTCTTGTGCCCCCCAGAATGCTTTGGTCAGAGGCCAGTTGCTGACTAGGTTATACTAGGTTCTTATCGTCCCTTCTCGTTTGTCAGCAAGTTCTTATATTGATTCCTCTATTGGACACGTTCCGTGCGCGGTCTCGACGCTCGTCCATTTCTTCTGCAACGTCCTGCACGTCCGACTTGGTCACCATCAGCTCGATCAACTCTGCAGCTTCATCGTTTTCCAAGAGATCTCCCCACGTCGTCCTCAACAAAGAGTTGAAGCCGAAGGCTTCCATGCAAGCCCTCGAATTCAGCATCGAGCACAGCATCGAACCTCTGATTTCATGGGCCGCATCACGCGAATTCACCGCCGAAAACACCATCTTCCTTCGTGAAGTGCGTAATTTCAAGAAGAAATGGGCAACATTGCAGGTTGTGACAACGGCACAGAGGCGCCAGATGTTTACGGAAGCGTCGCTCATCTTCTTCACCCTCATTAACCCGTACACGGCTGAAACCCCCATCAATATCGATTACAAGATCTTCCGGACTCTCCAGCAGACCTTCGCAGATGTAGAGTACGATCCGTATATGCCTCAAAGTCCCGGCACAAACCCGATATCGCCGCCCATCAAAGACAATGTGGTCTGTCCGTGGGAAAACATCTTGGAGCGTCCGGCTAGCTTAGAGTCGACCGTGACTACAAGCAGCGCATCGAGTATACGAGACATCGTGCCCAGTCACTTCACGGAAGAAGTGTTTGATGCAGCGTACGAAAGCATCAAATACCTTGTTTTCACAAATACATGGCCAAGATATGTTGAGGCTGAGCTTTCCAAGAGCATAGTGCCGTCGCCTTGAGATGGATGGTATAGTGAGCGGGGAAGGGTCGAATGAGTAGGATGAATCCGACGAGCAACTCATTTATGAATCAACCACATTGTCCACGGCGACAAGATATCTGAGTCCTCTGATATTAGGCTGCATCAGGAGTAGGAGTTGATTGCACAACCTCTTCTTTTCCCACGGCTATTGCCAGCCCGGATGGGAGCACACATCACCTTTCGGACCCACCATTCTTGCGGCAACACTACCCTGGAGGATTTGCTGACGAGATTTGTCTCATCTTTCTCTGCTCTATGATAACGATGGGACTATCGGAGGAAATTGCGCAAACGGCTAGGTTAGGGTTGTCCGGAGCGATGCCTACGGGCATACTCTCAGGTATCAAATTGAGGAGAACGTGATGCGTTGGCGCGCATGGAATTTAGATGGGACAGCAAGCGATTGCACCGTAATCTTAGATACACATGTACATCTAGTTGTAACTCCGCAAATTTAGCGGCATATCTCCTTACAGTACATCCCAACCTGCGTGTCACACACATGGGACGGTTGTGTTAGGGTACCCTTAACTCTGAAGGATGGCAGACTAGCCTGACAGTCAGCCTGGTGTCGTAGTAGCCTTACTGGTCCGCATGAACCCGGCGACCTGGTAAAGGCGATTTTCTTACAACTCGATCAAAGCTTAGCCTTTTACCTTCTATTCGCCGGCAAACATGTGACATCGATATCACCGCGGTTACAGACTACATAATCAGGCACCAGGAAGCCTTGTTCTACAACTGTACGTTTTCACATGTCCGAGGGTAGGTAGTGTTTTCAAATATTCTTGACTACTTACTCCTTACATGCTACGATCTGGACGGTACCTGCAGGATCAACTAAGCTCGACGAACTCAGTGAGCGGAGCAATACCTCACCCTTGTGCGTCACGCCCCGGTTACTAAATTTTGTAATACGCTTCACTGTTATGATTGTCTGCTTGACTCGCATTAAGTTGGAGGATCGGATGGATCTCCGCATGAAGCCGGTAGATCTCATGATACACTAGACGAAACGTCTCAAATACCGACTTGGCGTGGCCGACATGGGATAGCAATGATATATCCTGGGACCAGGATAGACGTTGGGAAAATGAACGAGTGATCCGCGATTGCCTTGTACCTAGGTACAACAACGTGGTCAATAACACGTGCACAAAACCATATGACGATGCTCAAAGCATATCGCAGAAGTGTGCTCTATCCTCGTCATGTCTCAACCCATGCAGGCATTTCGAAATGCCTCAATCTGCATTCCCCTGCGTCGCCGCTCATCTGCAGCATCTTGCGTTATCTGTTACCTGATATACTCCCCCTCGATACTCCAGAGTCCAGAGTCAGCCTCGAGAAGTATGAGCATCAGGCGCAGTTGCTTCTAGGGTGTGACCGCTGCCCTATGCCCTAGTTTAGCGTGTTGTTTACCCGAGAACTTTCTGCAATACGAGTCCATGACTGTGTCGTTAGAAACGCTGGTTGTAGACGTGTCGGCGAACTTCCAGAATGCTTCTCGGAGCATGTTTTCAGGAGAAGGTGTCTGTTAACCTAGTCGGCGTCCACCGTCAGATGAGAAAACTTTGGACCCCGAGGCGATACTTTGGGGGCCACTTTAGGGAAGGAGCTGCTCTCCATTGCGGGTATGGATTGATAGAGGGACATGGGCACAGAAGCCGGCGCTGATCGCCGACTTCAGAGGCTCCATGTGCCCCATCCTTTGTTTCTCCATCTGCGGAGATACAATTGCTAGCGTCTCGCCAGTCTGTAGCCATTCATGCCCTGTGGCAGGCGATGATGATGAACGGAGAAATATTCGAAAAATCCGGACGTTTCCCTCCAATAAACAAAGTTCCTAGGTGGGACGAGGAGTCAGGGCCTGAAACCTACAGGAGTCCCCACTGCGGGCAAAAGAAAGCCAAAATATGAAACTTGGCCGGAGAAAAGCCAACTGGACCATTATTCCACAGGCTCTTCGGCTCGGTGGCCCGGTCAAACAGCCCTAGAAGGATCCGAGTTCGTGACAAGGGAAACGTCTTTCCAAGGTTGCGTTGCGACCTGTGATGTGTAGACACGTGAGCTCAGACAATGCCTCAGTGCCCAGGTGGACACAGTGGTGGATGGCGAGGAAGAAACATGGGATATTCATATTCGTGCGACACAAATCCAAGACAGCTCCAGAGGGTAATAACCACCAACTCGCAAGGAAAAGAAAACAACAACAACCCGCTGCTCGTCTACTCGCGCCCGCCAGCCCTCCTCTCAAAGTCTTCCGTCAGCCGGGATGCATCGACAATTTCGACGCCCTTGCCCAGGCCCACCATGTCTGCGTTCTCCCACCACTTATCGCCGCGTAAATGGCTGTGTTCCGATTTGGATTTGGATGCCGGCCCTTCGTCGTCCGTGTCCACCAGGCCACCAAGGCCAGTCCCATCACTATCAACGACCACTACCGTCTGTCCCACCCAGCGCTTGATGTCTTCGATGTTGGATCCGTTTGTGCCGCTGAGGGCGTCTACCACATAGACGAGATCTGGTCCAATGTGTCGAAGCATATGCACGTACCCAGTTGGGGTCGTAAAAGGCATGACCATGGCGGGGTTCTCTACTAACCGCAGAGCCTGTGCATGTAGCGTGTTCCACAAGACATTGTCCGAGCTGCGGGCTGACAAGGAAGGCGTGTACGCGCCATCATCAGGGTGAGGATCAATGGACTTGAGCTCCTCTCCAGGTGTGTGGGCAGGAGTAGAGATGGCCGAGTAGGAAGAAGCGAGGGAAGCAGGCCCCGCTTGCGATTCAGCCCGCAGAGATGGAGAGTAGATGAGCACGAAGAGCTTGGTTCGAGAGAAGTCTGTGTCGGGAAGCAAGGAGAGGATTGTCTAGACAAACGATTAGACAGAGCACCACAAAGAGTCGGCCGCACTACATACCGCGTTCTCGGAACGATAGGAGCCTTCGTGATGTGGATCGTCGAGCAGCGATTCGGCAGACACGACGATAGCGACCGTCTTCCTCTTCAGGGCGCCCTGGTTTCCGCTCCTTACAGAGGCAGCAAATGATTTAGTTTGGGTCTCGACGGCAGCGGCGCTCTGAGACGACTGGGCTTCAACGTTACGTCTTAGGGCAGCCTCCTCGGACCATCTGCTATGGTCGGCAAAGTCATCCCTGTCTTCTTCGCGGATAGAAGCCAACATTGCGCCCGCGGCAGCTCCTGCGGCGGCAACTCCAGCAGCCGTCTTCTTGCTCACAGTGTCGAAGAGCTGCTGCGGGCTTGGTGTTCTCCGAATGACGCCTTGCACACGCGACACAAGGCTATTGTCGTCTTGCGCGGCGGCGCCGTGGGTGGCGGCCGGGTTCTTGGAGTCGCGCTCTTCGCCATAGCTGAGGTCGGCATCGTCGGAGGACTCGTCTTCATCGTCGCGACGCTCGCTCCACACCCAGGCGGCAAGGCCTGCAGTCGCGACAGTGACGGTGAGGATGAGGGGTACCCAGTAGCCTAGGGTGGTGCGGCGCTGCGCGGGCTGGCGGCGGTCGTAACGGTCGTAGGAGAAGGACATGGTGCTCAAGCTCAATTCATGTTATGCGGAGGGCGTCGGGCGCGGAGGTTTGGTTTTCCCTCAGCGTAAAAGAGGGAGAGCGGAGGAGTAGGCGCGTGGACACAGAGGGGGTTGGTGAGGAGTTGGGAGTTGGGTGACGACTTGGATGGGTGCTGTGGCTGGGAGCTCTCCTCTCTCTCTCTCAGCTAGGTATGTTTTGTTGGTCTACCCCGGTTTTGTTTGGTACACAGTAGTCGTTCCTGTTGTAGCGCTGCCGAGGCTGCGCCGGCGAATCTGCAGGTGATGACTCCGCCCGCGTCCCGCTGAAAAGTGTGGAAAGCTTTGGCGTGTGCCCGATCCGACTCGTTCACTCATCTGCCCCAGCCCCACTTCACGAATGCCCCTACTCCGGACTGTGCATATTCAAACACCTTCTACAGACCTGCACCAACTTTCCTCCCATCCCCAGTGCAAATGCCACACGCAACGCTGCCCCAGCCGGGCTTCCAGGCCCTCATCCTCTGCGGGCCTGGCGCATCCTTCACTACCTTTACCTCTAGCCCACAAGATATCCCAAAGGCCCTGCTACCCATTGCAAATCGCCCAATGGTCTGGTATCCGCTCGACTGGTGCTATCGTATGGGAGTCACGGGCAAGTTCCCCCCCGCTGCGCACTTCCTGGCGAGGCATACGACTAACATTATGAGCAGACATCACTATTGTGACTCCGCCAGAATCTCTCGAAGCCATTGAAGCTGCAATGTCCCAAAACCCGCACCTGACCTCTCTACCTGCCCCACGACCCGATATCCTCGCACCAGAAGGCCTTACCCACGCCTCGGGCACTGGAGATTTGTTTCGACTGCCCGCCGTGCAGAAAGCTGTAAAAGGCGACTTCGTTGTTCTCCCTTGCGACCTGGTCTGCGAACTAGACGGTACCTCACTGCTTGATGCCTGGATGGTGGAGGAAGCGGGCTTGGGGGCAGCTACTGGGGGCTTAGAGGAGAATGCAGAACCCCTCCCAATGGGCGTTGGAGGAGAGAAGCTTGGAAGGCGAGGCGGCCTAGGCGTGTGGTATCAGACAAAAGGCGAGGACAGTATAAAAGGTCAAGAGACGGACTTCATTGCTACGGCCCCGCTCCCTCGCCCAGTTGTCCCCCCTCCATCCGATTCCCTTCGCCCTCACCTGTCCAACCTGGTCTACACTGCCCCTACCGACACGCTGAACGACATCACCGAAGAGAAGAAGTCCTTCCCCGTACGCCATTCGCTCGTTCGCAGACACCCCCGTGTCCAGATGTTGACCACCTACCGCGATGCACACATATACCTATTTCCTTACTGGGTCATTGAAATGATAAAACGGAACGAGAGCTTCGAAAGTATCGCTGAGGATGTCTTGGGGTGGTGGGCAAAAGCAGGGTGGCAGGATGGTTTGGGCGACAAACTCGGTCTTCGCGAGATATTCGAGCCGCCGAATCAATTAGATGGCGACATGGAAGCTTCTCAGCTGCTTAGCAACGAGGAGATTGATGTTTCCAGGCTTAGCAGTACATGGGCCACTTTCCCGGAAGATCACGACATTACATCCGCAAATCTAGCCTCGCGTGTGCAAAACGCGGAGATAGCCCAAGGCTTGAAATCTCTCTCGCCTAAAACGAAGCTGACAATCCCCCCAATGCTAGCCTACGTACAACCTTCAGATCCTGCTGCTCCGCTCATTCGGAGAGTCGACACTTCCCAGCTGCTGCTGAAGGTGTCTCTAAAGCTCGCGAGACTTCCGTCTATAGAAGAAGTAGGCAAAGACAACGCCTCGCCATTCGCCCATCAGGCGAAAGTAGCTCACAAAAACGCGATCCCAAAACGATGTCGAGTCGAAGCCGAAAACTCCCTGCTCGCCGAGAACGTCGTAGTAGAGGAGAAATGCAACATCAAAGAATCCGTCATTGGCCCCAACTGTAAGATTGGAGAGGGTGCCCGTTTGCTACGTTGCTTATTGATGGATGGCGTGGAGGTTGGCCCCAATGTTCAACTCACGGATTGCATTCTCGGCCGGCGATGCAAGATCGAAGGCGGGGCAGCTAAAGGCGAAGACAAGACGGTGCTGAAGGACTGCGAAGTTCAGGATGGTCAGGTGGTCGAATGGGGAAGTACGTTGCTCCATTCCTTTCCAATCGATCTCGAGAAATACTGACTGACCACACTCTAGCGGACGCGAAGAATGAGAAGATAATGCGCTTCGACATCGGGAGCGAAGAAGGTGATGCCGGCGAAGACATGTCTCTTGATGGCTCATTCGACGGAGGGGACGTGGATGAAGGTATCCCTCTCCGATGATTCGGCCCAGGCGCAGGTACACTTTCTCAAAACCCTTTCATCGGGCGTGTTTCGCAACACATATGATGCAGGAGACTTCGGAATACCACTGATAGCTACAAAGAGCGACGATTGCATCGACCGCTTCGGCCTGCACTGAGATCAGGGCGCTAGCCCTGTGTCCTGCCCTGCTCGGATTCACTGTGTTGGCATGCAGCCTTAGTCGCGGCAGGATACACTCGGAAGGCCAGGACAACGGCATACGCGTTGGGTGGCGTTCGGCACCAGGACCCAATGAGTGCGCGAGCCCTCTTGCTGGATTTTGGAAGAGGAGAAGAATTATAGCAATGAGGGCTTCCCTCTTCGCTGGGGTAGTATCAATAATCTATCTTTTTGCTATGCAGAATTTGCACACAATACGACTAGGTATTAGCAACTATCCGTGGTTGCAACGAAAACGCAGTCAAAGCCATAAGAGCTCAAGAAACGGGTTCACGGCAAGCCAAGGACGAGAGGCCATTGGTCACTTCTCCTCGCGCCCGCTCTTAAGCTGAGAAGGACAAAGGCGTGAACATTCTCTGTCAGTAGGCTAGTACGGACTATGTATGTGTGGGCATATCGCAAAAGCAAGTAGTCGGGTTGTAAAGCGAGTAGTATAAACGGTAAGTGAGCTCCCCTTAGGATCCAGACCGGACCAGCGACGCCTCAACCCCCTTAAAGCTTTCGCCAGCCCAAAGCTCAGCCACCAGAGCTGAAAACAGCACCGTAGCAACGGCGGGGGCGGATTCACCAGAGCGGAGAAGACTGGTGCACAAAACCAGCTGTTGCACCGGGACTGCTCTTCCTGGACCCGTCACAGACTTCTAAGGTCCTATCATACATATGTGCCATGCAGTTTACATTTCGGAGACATCAGAAACTTGCTCTCAATGAACCTCTCGTGGAGAATCTACAAGACGTCGAGAGATCGGTAAGCAGGCATTATGGCGCACGTCATCACGAAAGGGAGTCGGTCTTGCGGACTTTCGACAGTCTCATGTTCCGCCCGCGAGCAAAGAAAAGTTCGATATTCGCCGTCGAGAAAGCGTTGGGCTGGCTGATAGGCATCATTGGAGGATGTTGTAGTGCGGCCATCCTGGGTTTCAGTAGCTGGATGCTCGCTGTTTGGAATATCGATCCGCCAGCCAACAAGGCGGACTCCGAGGTTGGGTGGGCATTCTGGTGCTGGGCTTCCTTCCGACAATTGGACACTTCATATTTGGACTTGCCCTGGTCCCAAAGGAAGTGTTTTATGAAACAATCATGTATGAGTCGAGCTGGTGCAACATGTATGAAGAGAAGAGGCGGGAAGGCTTATCGAGTCTCGAGATTCAATTGCTGGGAACGGACGGGGATCTCACGCCTGCATGGACGTCGTACAAGCTGGTGGTCAACCAGATATTCTCCTTGCTTGAAGGATGCGTATTCCTTGCCATTACGGTGGTTGCCATGTGCATTGGGCTGACGAGACCAGTAGAGCGGTTTGTCTTATTTCTATGGGAGGGCATAACGATTGTACGAGATATATGGGACATAGAGTAAGTCCGAAGAGCAGTTGATTTCAAGGTCTAGGGACTGCACCAGTTGCTCAGCTGCAATACAAGAAGCGCATGTCCTGCTCTTACGTTCCGTCCTATTTTGTGCAGATGGCAACATTTGCAACCATTTTGAAGACAGCCCCGCCCGCGGATCTGTCGTGAGAAATTGCCCTCATACGCTCCACCAACAGATCGATCGCCTTGTCCCAGTTTTCCTCGTCGGCCGACGTCCATCCCCCTTTCGGGATACCCCTCAGGCTCCAGATCATCTCCGCTTGAGCTCTCAGCTCCCCTTCCTCGATGCGCAACTCCACCTCGCACGTCTTCACCTCCGTCTTATCAAACCCTCCCTGGCGCATAACCGACTCCAAGTGCGATGCCGTCCACCATCTCTCTGGCATGGCGAACATGATCTCGGCGTCATCTCCCCGCAAAGCGTGATGCACCTCGTCGACAGCCTTGCCGTGCGGCATCGTTGCCCAAGTCGTTACAGCGGCTCTGCCTCCGGGCTTAAGCGTCCGGAAGATTTCTTTGGCAGAGTCAAGCCCATCGTTTCTAGTCATAAAGATCAAGATGTTGGAGATGGATTGCGAGAAGTGGCCGTCCGGGAACGATAGTTGTTCGGCCGGCACACTGGACACATGCACGTTGGACCACTTCTCCGACTGGGCAATCTCCCTGGCACGCTCGAGCATTGCGGGATCAACATCCGTGGCCTCGATGGTAATATCCTTCCCCCAGGTCTTGCTGAGCAGCGCTCGCGTGGCTTCGAGGCAGCCACATCCATTGTCGTGGACGACGGCGCCAGGATCTACGGGGCCTAGAAGGTCGAAAGCGTGCGAGGCTACATCAAGTGTTGTGTTTTTAACCAAGGACGAGTACAGATTTGCATCCGGCTTGCGAGCTTGCTTTGGCGCAAACGGTGGTGCCGCGTAGGGGTTCCCGGAAGTGGGTTTGCGACCATATACAGCCCGCAAAGTATATGCGCCGCCTTGTTCTCCCAGGCTCTTCCCAATCTCCTCTATAAGAGCCTCTACCTGGGTTCTATTGAGAGAAAGTGGCAGCTCTGCTAGGATCAGTTCCAGGCCTTCACTAGAGAACTGGACCACTCACTGTCTACAACGTCGACAAAGGCAGAAGTGCTGAGCTGCATGGACTTGATGCTCTTCTCCTTTAGCGCTGACGATTTTGCGGATGCACCTAAAAGTACTTCAATGGACTCGTCTTGTACAGCTTCCAGGCCCGCCGCCTCAAGCGCTCCTTTCAAGGTGGAGACGTAGTTCCAACCATTGCCAATGATATCAATCATCTGTCGCACCAACGAGAAGAGCTTCTCAACGGCGGGATTGCTGTTAGGGGCAATATCCAGCTCAACAAACTCGATCCAGCCTCCGGGCTTCAAGAGCTCGCACTGCCGCTGGACGATGTCCTTGAGGGGGTGCTGTCCAATACCCGCCAGACCCAACCGCTGGTGGACGTAGTCAAAGGTACCCTTCCATTCCTCGGGCCACTGAGCAGTGATATCCTGGAGAGAAAGTGCGATGCCGTCAGGACTGGGCTTTGGGAACATGGCATCTGTTATGTCGGTGCCATAATAGTCGTGGCCCTGATTGAGGCTGTCTCTCAGGTCGACCAGCCACTTCCCTAAATGCCATGATTATTAGATGGGCTCCTCGTGCACGGGAACAAAATGGTGGGGGTTGAAGATTCAAAACCTACCGTCGGCGGTTGCTGAATCCAGCACCTTGAGACCCGACGCCGAAGACAGGTCGACGGGCGAAAACACCAACTTCCCCGTGCTCTCCGTCATGACCTCATGCTGCAGGGTGAGCCGTTTGACTTCGGCTTCATGTGCACCCATGATGTACTGATCTGCATTATTCTCTGCCATTGTGCTCACGGCTGCAATAACGGTAGGGGTTGGGATATGGACGTTTCGGTTTGTTGCTTTTTTTGCTTTTCAGAAAATAATCATGCACAAGAGCTTCGAGATGAAGGGTCTACTTTGTGCAGAGGAAAATGAGCATTTGGTATTCTGCCAATCTGGCCATGTAATAGGCGGACGTTCCAGTTGTAAACCGATGATCTGCAGGATCAGATACCTTGGGGGACCTGCATGCAGGTGCAGCAGCCATGCATCGGTGGCCGTTGGGTGCGCAGCGGACGGGGACCGCAGGCTGGCGTGGCTGGTATCTGATGTACACAGTACTAGGAAACCCCCAGGCGTCGGAGGCGTCGGAGGCGTCGCAGGGTATGTTGCAAAGTCCCCAATTGGTGGGACCATAAAACAAAAGGGACACGGACGAAAACGCTAGATTACAGGGGGCCTGCCGCGGACGTCCATGGATCATGGATAGCTCGTACAAAAATCTTAATCTTTTAAGCCTATAGCTAATGGGTGGTGTTCAGAAGTGCATCACAGACAGGAGCTGGACTCTGGAGTATGCCGCCGCGCCATGGAACCGGTGAGTACTGCAACTGCGACGAGGTTCGTACCACAGTAAATTTTTTGTGCCTAATTTCCCTATCTGAGCATTACCTTATGGTTTCCATGCCCGCCGAGATATGGTACAGGTCCCGAGCTCAACTTTCACCATGCCCCGCCCCATGCTTCCTGACAATGCTATATAGCTCCCTCGCTGGGGTCGCTTCCACTCCCC
>JAFHBW010000412.1:0-21445 GCA_019022765.1 Westerdykella sp. P71 | reverse complement strand
TTTTTTTTTTTTTTTTTTATTTTTTTTTTTTTTTTTTTTTTNTTTGTTTTTTTGTTTTTTGTTTTTTTTTTTTTTTTTTTTTTTTTTTTTTTTCGTTTCCTTTTTACATATTCTTGCATCTGCATCCATGTGGGGTTGTCTTTGGGATAGATATTAGACTTCATTTGAGCTCGTGTTTTCGAAGGATTTGTGCTTGGGCTGCATCCCTTGCTCTATAGATGTTTTATTTAGTAGTTGCGCACGCTTGCGAACGTTTAGGCAGAGTAAATGAGGTTTTCTATTAGATTTGTACGCACCCCCGCATCACTGAAGGGAAGTAGCAGGCAGGTTGAAGGCATCTTTGCATAAACGTTTATTTTACAATGGAAAAATTTTCATGGCGATCGAAAAGCTCTCACCCAAATACACTTGGATGATGATAACAAGGTACAGCTTTGATCAGTTTGTTCACAGGTTCACTATCTTAGGGGCCAAAGTGTACATTGATGCAGCACCTGAAACTGAGGAAAGGATTACGATAACACCAATGCGCCCGAATTCAGAAGACGAAAAATATAAAATAAATAAGCAGGGGCGATATCAGGCATCCGGAAGGAAATACACCTCCACTCTAAGTCACTTGCTCCTTCAGTACGAACATTCCCCCCTCTAATCCATACGCCCTACTCAGTCTCCTTCCGTACACCCTAGCATGATAAAAGTCCAGATCAGGACTAGGATGCGGCTGATGGAACGAGATGGGTCTGGTACCGAGGGCCACAGAGGGCTCCCGCCTGGGTTGGAACGTCCACGACGAGCCGGCAAGGTGCATGGCGCTGAAGCCCAGTTTCGTCATCGCACGGACGAAACTGGTCCAACGAACTTTTCGGGATCCAGTCTCGTCATCCATTGCGAAGAGAGTGGAAAATACGCCATACATCTCGTCATCTACCTCAAACGAAAAGGATTCAAGTTCTGCCAGAGGTGGAGCTGCCCCTCGAATTTCAGCGTTGTTAAAGTTGGGATTGGCTTGGCCACGAGTCTTTTCCTTTGCATTGGTAGACACATCGAGCTTCTTGAAGTGTCCCGTGATATCCGCGGCAGAGTCATGCGGAAATGAAACAGGTGCTGTGCTCTCTCCATGTTCGTTTGGGAGACTAGGGCTTCGTGGACGCTCCCACTCTATCGTCGAGCGCAATCCGCCACTGGCCAGGAAGAGTTCTTTGACCGCACCCATGGCCTGCGAGCCTGTGCACTCTTCGATCCGGGCATCAGCAGCTTGCCAAAAGATCCTAAGATTCTCTTCCGCCTCGATCCTGGCGTTCACTTTTGACTCCGTGGGTGACTTATCCGAGGGATAAGAGAATATCCTGCGTGCTGGATTCCTCAACTGCTCAATCCCGGCGTAGTCTACCTCTCGCAGCTTCATAAGCCACTCTGTGACTGCCTGAGTCTCTTTATCTGAAGCCGGCGCCGTCTTAGTTATCACGCAGAAATGCTCAACCTTGTCCCCCCAGGGCTGGGTAGAAAAGAGAAGCAAGAATTCCGTGACGATAGCTAGTTGCATAAGCCTTCGATTTGCCCGAGCGAGAAGTACTTCGTGATGTTGGGGCCGAGGCGTAACAGTGTCCCGAGCGCATCCACAAATGTAAGGACATCGATAAGATGATCGCGGTCCTTTCCATGGATGCACTCCAACAAGTGGAACATTTGGTAGCAAACTTTGTCGTCGTCAGCCAGAGTCATGCGCAGTTTCAATATCTCGGGAGGGCCGGGAACTCTGATAACATATCGACGCAATGCTGGGGAGCTCAACACAGCAATGGCCAGGTGATGCTTGAGAGACTCTTCTGCCTTCTTCAAAGGCCGAAACGCCGAACAAATTCCGTCAAAATACTCCCTGGGTTGCAAAGTCTCGACGTCAATGCCCTCGGGATACTGTGTACTGGCGGTGTGCAGTGTCTGTATTGCTTGTTCCAATCGATCCCACACTTGAGGTCAGTGTAGGCTTCCGCGATCACATTCGTGATCGCCATGTTATTGACCACATTAGTTCCTTCGTAGGCTATCTTCGATTTCTTGAAGCTATGTGGAGTCATTTCCCTGAAATTTTCCTCGAAAAACCCGGGATCCTCGTGGAGGGCCCGTATGTTGTCCCTCGCACTTTCCACAGCTGCTGCTACTAGACTTGCAAGCCAGTTCCAATCGAGCGGGCGTCTTCTGCGAAGGGGCACTCCAAGATTGTCTCTGCAAAGCTTGATTCGGCGCTATTCTTGTCCTCTTCGAGAACAGGGGGATCTTCCTGGATAGGATACTTCTTGGACAAAGCCTGAGGCTAGACATCGTGAAGAATATTCTCGCAACACGTGCTCAGAAATTCATACAACCGAGCCTGGATCGCTAGGATCGTGAACCCTTCTCCCGGATGGCGACCGATCGCATCCAAGTGCTGTCGCTTTGCTAACCAGTCAGACTTGAAGGTTTCTATGTGTCCATATGAGAAGCCATCGGTCAGCTTCATGGAAACACGTGGCCAGCGCCTAAAGAGAAGTTCACGGTCTATCCAGGCATATCTGCAGAAGCATCGCTCCGAAAGGGCGAAGCTGTCTGGCGGGTTTCTACCTCGGGAGTTTAATAACAGGAGCAAAGGCGACTCCTTCGTCAGATCTTCAAGGTTTATATATGGCCAAATATATTCGTCAGGCGGTATAGATGCCCTTGTTTCAGTCCCGTCGTGATCCAAGAGCCACATCACATGGGGTCTATGACTAGGAGCCATCCTCGGCCATGCATCGAGGAGGACCTCTTTCCTCAGAGGTTTCGATTTCTTCCTCCACCTCTTTCGAATCGTGCTCTCGTGCCGCCGGACTATGGCATTCAACCGAGCATAGTCGTGCCGGATTTTGGCTACTAACTGAGGAACGAGCTCGTTCAAGTCTTTGATAGGGAACGCAGAGTGCAAGGTGCCGTCGTCCAGTGCATGACACTGCTCCAGGACTTTGTTCAGCTTCTTTCGGTCAATCTGCGAGGTTTCGAATCCGGGGGACATTTGCGAAACGAAGCGAGGTTGCAGCCTGAAATGGATAATGAAGTTCGTGTTAGGGTTGGGTTGGATCCTCGAGTATTTTACAGGGCAGGGGGGGAGGTCTAAGGCCGTAGGTGTATATAGCGCATTTGAACTTTCACACCTTGGCTTGCCAAGTGTGAAAGCCGCGTAAAGAGTCATGTTGCTGATACAGTTGCCACCGACATGGTGAAAGGACGATATTACCAAGGCAACCAGGTCCTGATTGGGACTGTCGTTAACAAAGGAAAGACATAATAACGATCAGGTCCCGGGAACGGTGGAGGATGGGTGACAACAAGAAAAGACATAAAGCTTGGAAAAAGGGAAGAAGACCATTTATACGAAGGAAAAGACAATTGCTAAACAACTGTACTGTAAGAAGACAAACCAAGACCAATGTCACCAGATCAGAAGCTAGTCCAGGAAATGCATTGCCATCATGCCGGATAACAATCAAGGATCCAGAGCGCGTTCCACGCAGGGAAGTTATTTTGGTGTCACCCACTTGATTCAGTAGTCCACTGTAGTCTAGCGATTCTGTAGTCCGTAAATGAAGTTGCTCTATGTCTGTCAGGAATTGAAAGCGATGCTCGGTATGTCTACACATCGAGAAGAGGCTCTGGCCATGGAGTCTCAACAGGATCAGTCGGCATACACGACGTCCTAGTCCTCGGGCGGAATAATGGGCGCTCAATTCCCCGCTTGACTTGGAAGCTGGGCCCCGTCCAGATATGCTCCCAATCTTCCGGGCGATGGGATCCGTTTGGGGCTTCCGAAAATGGAGGCCACTAGCCTTCGGCCCCTGGGAGTCTTCTCGACTGGAGATATCACCCATAGCGCATTCATGTTGGGATAGACGAGAGGAAAACCCGGACTGCCCATTTCGCGCACACACACACCGCCCCTCGCCGCTTGCCTCCTAATCTACTACCGGTGAAATGTGTACGCGCGGAGTGGGTTGTGCGGGCAGCGAGCCTAGATACGTCATGTCTCATCAGCGATATTCACTAATAGTATAGTGTGCCTTTCACAGTTTGAGCAAGCCGACTCAAAAGAGTCTACAACCGGATGCAGGCAAGCAGACCAGTGTGCGTGACTTCGAAACCCCTCTCTCCATGTTGCTCGACAGGTTCTTGGGTTGGAGGCATAAAGGGAAGAAAAGCACATTTATTTCGGCTCACGCCGTCGAAATGACAAGAATAACGAAAGGACCAGATTTAGTAAATAGGGAAAGTAGGAGAAAGCAATCACCATTTTTGAACAGGGAGACCAGAAAGAGCGATTTCACACGTTCGCATTCACAATCCGAGAATTTGCTACTGTCGGATGACCCTGGTTTCTGTGGTTTTCTGCGGTGGATCAGTGGACTTCCACTGTGAGAAAGTGTGACGAGGAGCCTCCACAAGCAGTCCTGCCGTCATGGACACGAAGTGGCCATCGTGTCGATGCCAGACGTTGTAGCATCCTTTCGAGCTCAAGGGATCAACCCGCTGCTGCCCGGAATGAAGCCAACGTCGATGCGATATTGCACTTCGAGATCATTGGTGAGCATAGGGCAGGGCGGAAGCCACCATCATGAAAGTGAACTTTTCACACAATAGAAGCCCGCCAGCCCCTTGCAGTTTTCGTAGTTCACCGATCAGGTCTGTGGCGTCCGGGGAGATCGTCTGGAGATTTGATCCTGCACGAAAATTCAGAAGTGTTGCATCAGATTAGCGGTGAGAAGGGTCAGGTTGAGCCTTGAGGAGAGGTCCAGCAAGGGAATATGCATTCGATCGGGACACTCATCCAGGCAAGAAAACAAGTTGGGTATATCTACCCAGGGTACCAATGGGACGGCATCCCGTCTTCGTCAGGCAGTAGGCCGCGGCAGACTGGCCAACCTGCAGATGCTTGCGCCTGTGTCCAGTTGGCAGCCGCGGCGTCACAGGTAGCACGACATGCCGTCCAAGTTTGTGTTCGCCCAGGCGGGGGTGTTACGCTGTTTTATGGCGGCGGAAGGCAAGGGGAAGACAGGCGCCGTAGATTCCAGAAGGGGGAGACGCGGAATGTGGGATCCCCAGACTGTGCCCCAGAAAGTTAATAAGAACAAAACACGCAACAAGTGGCCTGTCAGCTCGACAAGGTGATCTCGATGGCTGAGACCCAATCTGATTCGACGACGAAGGCCAGCGAGGTGGAAGTTCAGGGGACTTGGCACAAGCCTTTGCACGACAACAGGAACCGAGGTTGGTGGCGGCAGTTGTACACCGTACGGAGGATTAAACGCCTCTTTTCTTGCTGCGACGTAGCATTTTGCATTCCCCAACTTCCCTAGGCCGGGCATGTGGAATCATAGGCGGTTGCAGTTATACGGAGGAAGGCGGGAGGATTGCAATCGGTAGGCCGTTTTCGTGCGGGCACGATCAGATGGGTCTCCATGAAGCGGGCAGCGAGGACACGACGCTCTGCTTGCTGCCCATTTCTTGCCAGAGTTGATTGCTCAATGTTGCATGCGACAGCCGGACATCTGCCGGCTTCCATACGAGGCGGCGAGTGAGGTGGTGTGAATGAGTCGCGGGGAATCCTTCCCCAGGTTCCGCGAAGTCAGTGGTGAAGGCTCGAGCGCCCTTCCAGAACGCCAAACGAAGGCGAGCCGTCTCGGCGACATGAGACGGGTCGCAGCGAGGATAGACGACGCAGCGCCCAAAGCGTGCGATGCGGCGTCTGAGGGGGAGCAAAAGAAAGGGGGCTGGATAAGGGATGGGTGGTACGCCGCGGTGGTCGTAGTTTGGATGGTCGTTCCGTCCAGATCGATGAATGTTCACCACATCCAGTGCTCTTGGCATCCTGTTCCAGAAGGGACGGAAGGGGGAAGGGGCTCCTCCGCAGGCGACCTTTCAGCATACTGGAGATGGGATTTGCGGCGATCCACCACGCAGCAGCAACGGGCCCGCTGCCTCCACTTCTTCCGCCGGGACTCGCCCCGTCTGGCATGGCCCCAAACGGCCAGTGTCCGCCCAGGAGCTCCCACTGCCCAGGGCCGGAGAGAGCTTGGGCAACGTGGGGAAGCTTGCATAAGGCGGTCAGCCTCCACCCAAAGTCACCCAAACGTCCCCTGGTGTATTGTTAACAATCCGGCACGGCGATGTTGCTGCCCGCCTGCGACTGGACGGGGAGGCACGGAACATGGCCGTGGGTGCGATGCGTTGGCTTGCTTCTGCCGCCCTAACAAAGCAGTCTGCCAGAGGGCGTGGGCGCACAACCGTCTCATCGCACTTCAAGCAGCGCGGGCATTGACACCCCACGGACCGGATTGGGATCAGAGTAGGGGCCTGCCAAAGCAAGGAGCACTCGCACACCCCATGGACGGTGGGCTCCCACCCCGGACGCCTTTCTTTTTCTCTCATTCTGGGTTTGTTGCCCGTATACTGCCGACGAGTCAAGATCTCATCGAAGGTATATAAGAGGTATCTTTCGTCCGTCCGAGATACGCCCTCCTCCCACGACTAGCCTCACCCCAGACACCTATTGCATACCTCCACGCCTCTGTGCCACCTAAGACGCCTCTTTATCTGGCTTCATACCGCAGACAGCCCAACCATAAGTGCTTGCTTCCGTCTCCGGCGTACCTTCAAATAGTATGTGTGCCCCTTGGACGCATGCAGCGCGTTCCTCCATCATGCCAACGCATCCTTATCCGCACACACCTTGATATTTGATTAAGTCTTACTCACCTTCCTTGACCAGACACTTTTCGCGTTGCATCTTGGATCAGCCACTTCCGCACTGCTGCCCCAGAGCTTGGAAATCAGCCATTCCAATTTTGCCAACGAATTTATTAGTTGTTCGCGACAACTCACAACTTTGCGCCGCCACTGTCCGTCGCAACCTCGACAATACGAGTCCGGCCCCGAAAAAAACTATTTAGCCACTTCACTGTGCCCCTAGCCCGCACCGAAGCTTGTGTTCGCCCCAGACTCCAAGTCCCAAATCTGATCGCATATTAAAGTGAGGCGTCACCGTCTTCACTGGTTCAGCCTCACTGCTCCTCCCAGTTGCAAAGCATCCATTTCGAACACATACCAAAAATCTCTTCGAAAATCCGCATCTACCACAACAATGCCTGTCCAGACCTCCACCAACCCGCGCCAGCGCCTCTCCATCCTCACCAACTCCACCCTGGGCCACGACGTTAGTGCTGCTTTCAAGGCCTCGTCCTCCGTTACCTCTCGCTCAAGTCATGAAATCGGCGAGACCCCAGCACCTCCCCCATCCCCCATCGATTTCTCTTTCCCATCCACACCGGCGGAGCACGGAAGTCAGTCTGGAAGCGAATCGAACTGACCACTTCAGTGCTCGCCCTGACAGCGACCACCTGATTTGAGTCAACTTCCTTTCCTTCCTTCATCATGATTGTGCATTTACATAGCGAGCGGGTTTCCCATCGGTTCGGTTCGGTTCGGTTCGACCAGTCAGTCCTACTGTGTGCCACTCGCACAGAATCCATTGGTCTGGAACCGGATCCCTCGGGACACAAACACAGCGATACACACGGGTACGCCTACTAGAGGACGGGTCGGGCGTACGGCAGCGGGAGTTTGTGTTTGCTTCATTCTTTGGGCTTCTACTTCGTTTCCCCTTTTTGGACTTGATACCTATTAGTTCTGTCTCGCGCTCCGCGCAAAACGGTCTTGCTGTTGTTTTATTTGAGACTTAGACTTTGAAGTCACCTGCTTGTGCATTATTATACCTGATTTTCTTTATAAATTTGGTTGAACGCAAGTGCGTTTCTCTCCATCGCGACGTGGTAGTTGCTCGCGCTTTCTCATTACGCCACGCTCCCTCCTCTCTCAGGAGGTGGTGCATTTTGCATAGGGCTTGCTAATAAATGGCTTTATTCAAACGTCTACTATCGAACACTCGAACAGTTCCTCTCACTCCGACTAGGAACTCCGTTCCCGCTTCCTGTTTTGCTGCTGGAAACTTCTGTCCACTTCCTTCATAGCACACTTTTGGCCCAAACGATATGCGTTCCCTTTCGCACGTCTTTTCGGCCCGCATATCATCTCACCTCATACGGCAAGCCGCTCTAGTATACTTTCCACGTTAGCTCACCGATGATATTCACTCCGATCGCCCCGTTCCGCTTCCCTTCCGCTCCCGACACGGCAACTGCGTCAGCGACACCGCGGCACAGCAACGCAGCCCACGACAACACAGTCAGAAGCTGGCAAAATTGATACCGAAATATACACCGAATGTGCATGTCTAGAACATGCTCACACCATACGTGCGCGAAGACTTCTCCGGCATCTCTCGTCAGCCCACAACTAAAAGCTTTCAGGTTCCACGCGGACTTTTCGTGTAAAGACTCCCGGATCTGACTCCACGACGTTGCAGTTGTGTGGCACGACGGCGTGCTCCACCTGGACCTATATCAAGCGTCATAAGACGGATGATTATGCTAATAATCAGGATAATCACAGCAGGCGGGTGTGTAAGACGCAACCCGGAGCCCTTACCTAAGAGCTTCGAATTCTTGGGAGCATGGTCAAGTAAACTTTCCATATCAGCCTGTATTAAGAGGGTGGTTGCGGTTGCCTGGACATAGAGCCCCGGCCTGCTCGTGCTCGTGCATGGCAAACCATGCATATCCTTGAACATGCAAGTTTTGGATCATGATTGCTCTTGCCGCGTGAATCAGGCGGGACTATCCCCCCGGCTAGAGCGTACAGCGACACTCGAAGTGTCGTCTTGTTAAATCTCGGACGACAGGGCTAGGTCAGATAGCGTATGTGGAGGTCCAAGCCCTTCAGATAACAGTCCTTCAGCATGTGTGTCGAAAACTGGACATGATTCGAAGGTAAGCAGTCGATGGCGCGTTCAGCCACCAGATCCCGCGTTGACGGGACCCCGGTTTGCGGGTAATAACACGTGGGAGAGTAAAACAAACTTGGAACTCCTGTCTCGCTTGCTCCAATAATGATACGAGACGGAAAATCCAGACGCAATACTTGCCAAATCAAAGCGCAGCGGAGTTCAGATGTTGAAAGACAAAGCAAACCTCTGTCCGTCCGTTCTACCTGACGTATCTGAACGTATTGGTACCCTAGACTTCCTAACACAAAAAGCACGTACCTCCACTTAGGGTGACTAGTCATGCCACTGATAGACGGATCCCGATCACTCTTCCGTTCGCGCGCAGCCGTTTCATTTGTCGACCGGAACAACCACACCTTCCTGTTGCGGGACACGTCCGCACGAATCTGTATCTCTCAAAAATGCCGCCCAAGGTCCATCAACCTCCGTCCTCTTTCGAAATCCCGCCGAGATGAGAACTCCATATCAACTGTGTTTATTAAACTGTAAGGCTGAAATCATCAAGTCCGGCCAATAATAAGCGCTGGCACATTTCGAACCACTTCCCTCGACCCTTGTTTCTAGAAGTCGTCCAACATGCCAACGGTCTTTGCCGACAATCAACCTAAATTGACGCCTCAAACCCGCCTAGGCCTCATCGGCAACCACACCGGGATGACGACGAGATTAAAAGCGCGAGATATATGATATTTATAGTATAGCCTCACGATCGTCAACGGTTTCAACGGTCCCTCGCGTGCGCGTCGCATATGCATGAATTTGGGAATCTGGGGTGCAGCAACGACGCAACCCGCAGGCCCCGTGTGAGCAAAGTTTCGGCCATAAATTAAAACCACATATCCGCGTACGATTACCACGGCCACGGCAGAATTCGAAATCCGTCCCTGCATAGGGTTGGCCTTCGCTTCAATGGTGTTTTGAGCATCTTTGAGTCAAGGCCCACATCTACTTCATCTCCACGGATATCTCAAAAGCCGCAGGAGCACAATCTCTCCATATCTATCCCCAAACTGGTTTTCGCCTTCTTCCCCGACGAATGAGGCACCAGCATCTTCGGGTGACATGCATAACTAGACACTCAACGAATCGTGACAACAATTAGAATCAATCCGAATTGCCCCTCAATCTATGTATGAGCGCGGACGCTCAAAGAGACGTCGCTGCTGGAAGCGCTGAGAGAAGCCATAGGGCAGGCAAACAGTTCTCTAACTTACCTACCCCCCCAACCCGCGTCCTCGCTCTTGGGATGGAGCACCGCGACGTTGGCGCAAGGTGGAGAAAGCTTACAATTCTAGAATTCTAGGTGGTAAATTCTTCTTGTGTTAGCCCTTTGCTGATACCAGTCCCCCAAATTGAGCAGGTCTGTTTCTGTAGTCAACACTGTCGACCATTGAGCGCGTTCTCAAACACTTGATGATATGGGCCCGCAACAAGGAGAGCATGTGAAGATCAAAGATTCAACGAACCAAGGCCCTATGTCTCTCTTTCAGCCTAACCATACCCGCAAATGTTACAATATCTAGAACACTGGACGTTGATTGGCTGGTAGACGTTCTAACGGCACAGAGGTGGCTCAAAACGCTGTTTTTGGTTTGCTAATAAAATTCTCGTGATCATTCTTCCCCACCGTCTCGTCCACGGCATCTGAGTCTCCCAATTTGTAAGATGCGATAAGACACTGCAGCTGGTTCTCTCTGATCCCCCTCGGTTCCTTGTGAAGACGCAGTGAAGTCACAGTGGTGTGACATACAAACCTCAATACGTGCACTTTCCGCAGTAGCCACAATCGTGAGCGGAACAAGCAGTGTAGTCCGGTTCGAAAGACGAATCGTCTGAGTAAGTGTCGAGGTCATAGCTATCATCAACGCCGATACTGCCGTCATCATGTTCGGATTCGTCCGATGCATCGCCCTCAGCAGAGACGACACCCGTCTTCGTCTTTTCCCAGCGGTCTACCAAGTCCGCAGGCAACGCATGCACGCCGTTCCCGTACTGGGTTCGGATCTCCAAGCGATCTTTTCCGGGGCAATACACCTCGAGCAGTTTGTTCGCATTGCTCCTGGCGAGGTCAACGATCATGTTGAGAATGGCGGCAAAGCGGCGGACGCCGTCCCTATTATCTCTGGCCCAGGCTTGCACATCGTTCTCGACATTTTGCACTCGGATGTCTTCGAAGAGACCACTGCCATCGTGATAGGCGACAATGAAGTTAGGTATCTGTTTGATCCAGAGTAAGGGATGGATGTCGCTCATGTCGATGTCTTTCTTGTGTTTGCCCGAGCGCGTTTTCAGGTCGAAAATAGATTGCTGTGGTACCGCTGACCCGCCGAATTTAATATTCACTCCATCAGGCTTGCTGGTCGCAGTATTGGGTGGCTGGCTGATTGCTGCGCCATGGAATGCTTGGAGAAGATCATGTTGGTTCACGGCAGTCTTTGCAGGCGCAGTGTCGTCGACTGCTGGAGCCTCTCGGATGTAGCCATCGCTCTCGAACCGTACAAGACACTTCAGGCCTCCAAACTCATATCCTATGATGCGCTGGTGAGTTTCGGAGCCTTTGACGCTGTGCTCCCATGTAGTGTATGCCTCTGGAAAAGTATGACCAAAGCCTCTGACATCCTTGATGACCTCTTTTAAGTCGTTCTCTTTCCGTATGAAGAACACAGTCTCGCCGATGACCTCGACGTTGAAACGGAAAGCTTTGTCGATACCGCGGGCGAAGCGTAGGAGGTTGCCGAGAGTGCTCCCACATGCGAAGAGATCGGTGCTTGCGGCTTCGAATTCAGGGTTGGCCTCTACCACGGCATGAACGACAGGAGCCATGGGGTAGTCGGGATATTTAGCGGCGTTGGGGTCACGGAAGTACTGTCCACTGTCTTCCTTCAAACGCTGTGGTGCATGAAGTGGTGTCCATTGAGGAGGTTTGCCTGGGGTTCTTAGTTCGGATCGGCACCTAGAGAAGATAACTTACCTGGGATGACGATGGTAGGCACTTCGTCGCTGAGCCAGTTGTACGATGCGACATACTGGCACTCAGAAATCTCCGCCTGATCGATTGGTTTCGAGCTCAGATCCGAGCTGTGAAGCTCTTCGACAAGGTCTCCAAGCGGATGTTTCTTAAGGTCAGGTTTCATCGGCTCCTTGGTTTTGGTGAAGAACGGAGCTCTTCCGCCGCGGCCTCGTCCTCTCCGTGGAGCAAAGCCACCTCTACTGCTGCCTAAGAACAAAGCCATGGAAGATGTTGTGGCACTGGGTGGAATGATTTCAGGTATCTAATGAAGAATACAAGGCGGAGTATTGCGCCAGACAGAAAGCGATACGCCGACTTCAAGTTGGTGATAGATGCTGCCTCAAACAAGGCTGAGTTTGTGTGGCGTTGTTTGCTCAACCCGCAGGTGGCACAGCACAATGCATGCCGAATGGCATCAATTCGTCCAGAACTCACAGGACCATGCAGGCAGATACGTTCGATACATAGCAACTGGGCCTGTCTTCTGCATAATTATTCGCACAGCCCGTCACCAGAGAAGGGTTCAGTGTAACCTTCATTCTACCCATTCTGAAAGCTGAAAAGATCCAAAGATCTCCTTTGTAGAGTGATAAATACGGGCAGATTTCGACTTTTCTAGACGGTCGATACTTTACAGGATACAAACCTTCCACATCTATGGCGGACCAAGAGGCGGCAGCGAGACGGGCGACAGGGCTGACGAAGCTGTTCAACGCGACCATTCACGGCCATCGCGAAATCAAGACGGCGGGTGACAGTAATCGATTTTTGGAGGCATTGTGTTCTCAAGAGGACCCTTCCAAGTGTGTGGAATGTCTGATCGCATCTTCGGCAGGGTTAGACGCCTTGGGTAATGCATTAAGGCGCCACGTCTCCGGTGATTGCGACTTCCTCAACGGCTTGGCCACTGCCACCATCTTGTACTTTTCGACGCCTTCTGTCAAGCAACTCTACGACGGGCAGTTTCTGCAGCGCGTCCTCGAACGAATCGTGCAACCCCCGACCTTCTGGAACACACTCGTCGAAGCGCATGATACTCACGCGCTTTCCAGCGACGGCACTCGCGCATTCGCGTGGCTGCTACACGAGCTGTTGTACAGTCGCTCCGAGGACATCCCAGACGTACGAGGCATTGCAAAGCGCATCACCGACAATGGATCCTTCATCAATTCAGACTCGCTGGATGTGCGCAACACAGGCCATAAGATCAAGCACGTCCTGGACAGCACATCCGATGACTCCCCCGACGGCCCGGGCGGGCGACACGACAACGACTTCGCGCAAATCCACAAGATCAAGCTCCTACCAACCCCAGACGAATTCGCCTCTTCTGAGCGTCCGTTCTACAAACGGGCGGATTCTATCGCATCTGCTGCCCCGGAGAGCCGTGGTCTAACCCATGTTGACAACCAATTTCGCTTGCTTCGCGAGGATCTTCTGGGTGAGCTGCGGAACGATTTCCAGATCGCTACGGGCCAGAAGAAAGGCCGACGGAAGATAGTTCTCGAACATCTGGAGTATGCCGGTATCGACTGCGGACCGGAGACGAGACGGAAGCCTTGCTCGGTAAAACTTCTTTGCCCGGACGACGTTCCGCAGCTGCGCAACCTCAAGGCCACGGATCGCAAGAAATACCTCGCCGACAACAAAAACGTCCTAAAGCATCAGTCACTCGGCTGCCTCATTAGCAACGGCAACATTGTCGCATTCGCAACTGTGGACCGCGATGAAGATTTACTTGCTCAGCAACCTGCCATCGTCGTGCTGCGAGTGGCCGACGCTAGCTCATTTGGCAAGGTGTTGATGGCATGTAAACTCGCTGCGGATCTCTGCTTTGTACAAGTAGATACCGCCGTATTTGCGTATGAGCCAGTCCTCAAATGTCTTCAGTCCATGACCGAGCTGCCACTTGAGGACCAGCTCCTCAGTCTTACCCCAGGTTCCGTCGAAGCGGTCTCTGGTATTCAGCCGACCGAGATCATCAACGCCATCCGCGACCACTGGGAAGAAAACCTTCAAGACATTATTAATAGTGCTCATTCAATCAAGCTCGATCAGGCCCAAGCAGATTCACTGCTGACTGGTCTACAGAAGAGAGTCAGCCTTATCCAAGGCCCACCAGGCACCGGCAAAAGCTTCATCGGAGCACTTATCGCAAGGATATTACACGATTATACCAATGAGACTATTCTCATCCTCACGTATACGAATCATGCTCTGGATCAATTCCTGGAAGACATCCAAAATGCCGGTGTCCCGGCGAGTTCGATTGTGCGGCTAGGGTCAAAGTCGAATGCCAACACTCGTGCGCTCACCATCAGAGAACAGCCGAACACCTATAAGATGACTGGAAAAACATGGGGCATGATCCAAGACCAAAAGTCAGAAGCAGAATCTTATCATGACGCCCTAGTCAGAAGGATGTCATCATTTTTTTCTACGCAGCTCAGCGAACAGATGCTCCTCGATTTCTTAGAGTTCTCGGATGATTCAGAATACTTCGATGCGTTCGCTGTACCCGACGATGAAGACGGCATGACGGTAATTGGGAAGAAGAACAAACGTGTCGACAAGTACTATCTCTTCAAGAGATGGGTTAAGGGGCAAGACGCGGGCATTTTTGCCGATCATGCCAGGCAAACCTATCCTCACATTTGGAATGTTCCGCCGCAGATCCGCGTTGAACTTCATGCGCAGTGGAACAAGACGATCCTTGAAGAGCGGGTCACCGAGATTAGCACGCTTGCCGAGAAATACAACAAGTGTCGCGCCCAGATCGATCGATTATTCCGTCAGAAGAACTTCCACGTGCTTAGTCAGAAACGCATTATAGGGTGTACCACCACGGCGGCTGCCATGTATACCGACGAAATTCGCAAGGTTTCACCTGGCATCGTTTTAGTGGAAGAAGCTGGGGAGATCCTGGAGAGTCATATACTCACAGCTCTGACTCCGACAACGAAGCAACTCATCCTGATCGGCGATCACAAGCAGCTGCGGCCTAAAGTCAACAACTATGCCTTGACTGTAGAGAAAGGGGATGGGTACGATCTCAACGTCTCCCTCTTTGAACGTCTCGTACTGAGCGGAGTTCCTCATACAACCCTCAGCAAGCAGCATCGTATGCGCCCTGAGATCTCATCCCTTGTCAGATCACTCACCTATCCGGAATTGGAAGATGCTGAGAAGACTCAAGGTCGACCGGATCTACGTGGGTTTCAGAGCAACGTTGTATTTGTGTCACATTTGCGTCCTGAGCTCAACGCAGTCATGATCGCCGACCGTCGTGATGGTGGCGCAAATTCCAGCAAAGAGAACGTGTATGAGGCTGAAATGGTGCTGAAATGCGTACGATACCTTGGTCAGCAGGGCTATGGTACAGAAGACATCGTGGTACTTACACCTTACCTGGGTCAGCTGTACCTACTGATGAACACTCTGTCCAAGGAAAATGATCCCATCCTGAATGATTTGGATTCCCATGAGCTGATTCAAGCGGGTCTAATCACACCAGCTAGCGCAAAAATTGCCAAACGCAAGCTTCGCATATCAACTATTGACAACTACCAAGGAGAAGAGAGCGATATCGTTATCGCATGTCTCACACGAAGCAACGATGCTGGTGATATCGGCTTCATGTCGTCTCCTCAGCGCGTCAACGTGTTACTGTCGCGAGCGCGGAACGGTTTGATAATGATTGGCAACGCAGATACTTTCATGAACAGTCGCAAAGGAAAAGAAGTATGGGTACCACTTATGGACCAGTTGAAGCGAGATGGCCACGTTTACGATGGCTTTCCCGTCAAATGCCAGCAGCATCCAGACAGAACCGCACTCTTGACTGAGAAAGAGCAATTCGACGAGGTATGCCCGGACGGCGGCTGTTCTGAGCCTTGTGGCAAATCACTCAACTGCGGCATCCACACCTGTCCCCGCCGATGCCATGGGTTGCAGGATCACTCGCGAATGGATTGCACGGTCATAGTCTCTTCGACTTGTCCTAACAACCATAAGACTACAAGAAAGTGCCATGACAAGGCCGCGGTACATTGTCGGAAATGTGAAGCCGAAGTGCGAGCGCGAGACAAGAAGCGTCAACGAGACCACGAGCTAGACGAAGAGCGAGAGGCTAAACAACGCGCGTACGCCGCACGGCTAGTCGAGATTGAGGAAGAGATCCAGCACCAGAAGCGCGTTCTGAAAGAGCAGGCCGAGGACAGAGACCGCCGGCAAGCGCTCGAACAGAAGAAGCAAGATCTTCGCAACCTGCAGGAGAGGGTTCAAAATCCTACAAAGCCACCAGTTCCAGCGTCTTCGAAATCCAACGCCACGGCGACAGCACAGAACGACATGCCAGGACGACAAAGCGAGAACACAGCACCCGACACGACGTCTAATCACAGTGACAAGGCTACGGCCAACGCCGAAACCATCTCGCCAAATCAGGACCAGGACCAGGACCAGGACCCGAACCCATCTGATTGGGATAAGAGCGAAGCTAGAGATGATTGGGAATGGCAGAAGAAATATGAGGGTGCGGAAAACGAAGCTCTCGACTCCCTAGTACCGATGATAGGGTTAGAATCTGTTAAGCAGCAATTCCTCGCGATCAAGGCCAAAGTGGATACTGTCGTACGACAAAACGTACCGCTCAACGGAGAGCGCTTCGGTGCCGCTCTGCTAGGCAATCCCGGAACAGGGAAAACAACTGTTGCTAGGTACTACTCCAAGTTTCTACTTGAGGTAGGAGCTTTGCCTGGTGGCCATTTCGTTGAGAGCTCCGGATCGGCTCTTGCAAATGATGGCGTGTCCGCTTGCAAAGCCCACATCGACAACATCCTCGAAGCAGGGGGTGGTGTGTTCTTCATCGATGAAGCATATCAACTGGTATCTGGAAATAGTCCTGGCGGCAAAGCGGTGCTAGACTACCTGCTTGCCGAAATCGAGAATCTGACTGGCACAGTCGTGTTTGTGCTGGCAGGCTACCACAAGCAGATGGAAGCCTTCTTCGCCCACAACCCCGGCATCCCAAGCCGTATACCAATTCGAATGGAGTTCCAAGACTACGAAGACCGCGAGTTGCAACAGATCTTTTGCCAGTACATCAACAAGAAGTATTCTGGGCGCATGAAGATTGAAGGCGGTATAAACGGCCTTTACGTACGTATCGTTGCGCGACGCATTGGTCGTGGTCGGGGACGCGATGGCTTTGGTAACGCCCGCGAAGTCCAAAATATGATCGCGAAGATTACCGAGCGACAAGCCAGGCGTCTGCGGAAAGCAAGACGAGCTGGCACGATGCCGGATGACCACCTTCTCACCAAGGAGGACTTAATAGGCCCAGAGCCGTCGACGATGCTCAAGAACAACGCGGCGTGGACGAAGTTGCAAAAGCTTACTGGCTTGACCTCGGTCAAGGAATCGGTACAAGTTCTTCTCGACGGTATACAGACCAATTACCAGCTTGAACTGAAGGAGAAGCCCATCGTACAATATTCGCTGAACCGTTGCTTCGTCGGCTCTCCAGGAACAGGAAAGACTTCCGTAGCCAAACTCTACGGCCGCATTCTGGCTGACATTGGCCTTCTTTCCGTTGGCGAAGTCGTTATAAAGAACCCAGCAGATTTTGTGGGAAACGTTATAGGAGGCTCAGAAGCTAACACAAAAGCCATCCTGGCGTCCACTGTTGGTAAAGTTCTCATTATCGATGAGGCTTACATGCTGGCGCAAGGTGGCGGTCCTAATGGCGACCCCTTCAAAGCCGCAGTCATCGACACCATTGTTGCCGAAGTCCAGAGCACCGCAGGCGAAGATCGGTGCGTGCTTTTGCTAGGTTACAAGGACCAGATGGAAGAAATGTTTCGAGATGTCAACCCTGGTCTTGCGAGGCGATTCCCGCTGGAATCTGCGTTCGTCTTTGAAGACTTCAATGACGCTGAGATTCGTCAGATCTTTGACTTGAAACTCAAGGATATCGGGTTCGATGCGACAGACCAAGCCAAGAAGGTAAGATCAAATACCTGGTAGTATGTACCAGTGCTAACACGTTTCGTTTCAGGTCGCCATGGAGGTCATACAACGAGCGCGCAATCGCCCAAACTTCGGCAACGCAGGCGAAGTCGACATCATCCTGGATCGTGCGAAGGCATTACATCAGAAGCACATAACTTCTGCCAAAGTCAAGCAGTTTGGCATGTTTGAAGCTATCGACTTTGACCCAGACTTCGACCGCGGTGAGCGTGCAGCCACGGAAATATCGGCTCTATTCCAAGACGTCGTAGGATGCGAGGAACTCATCAAACAGTTTCAGGGTTATCAAACCACAGCTGCCAACATGAAAGCTCTCGGGATGGATGCTCGAGCGGAGCTGCCTTTCAACTTCTTGTTCAAGGGACCGCCAGGTACGGGCAAAACTACTACAGCTGCAAAGATGGGCAAGATCTTCTACGACATGGGTTTCCTCAGTCAGGCGCAGGTAGAGGAATGCTCCGCTACCGATCTGATTGGACAGTATGTGGGCCAGACTGGTCCGAAGGTACAGAAGCTCATGGAGAAAGCCATGGGTAAAGTTCTCTTCATCGATGAAGCTTATCGCCTTGCAGAGGGCCCGTTCGCCGTTGAAGCGATGGATGAGCTAGTCGACTGCTTGACCAAGCCGAAGTTTGTGCAGAAGCTCGTGGTCATCCTGGCCGGCTACGACAAGGATATTGATCGACTGATGAGCATGAATCCCGGCCTTACCAGCCGCTTCCCCGAAACGGTTGCGTTCAAGCATATGGAACCGAAGACATGTCTGGAGCTTCTGGTCAAGGTTCTCGAGGATTATCAGAAGAAGAAGAAAGCACCACTTGATCTCTCGGTCGTCGACCCGCCCTCAGCGCAATTACGGGAACAACTCCTGCAGCTTTTTGGTAGATTGTCACTACTCGAGTCATGGGGCAATGCTCGCGACGTTAAATCTCTGGCCAAGAGCATGTTAAAGGCAGTCATTTCTGCCGCTGTGCGTCCTATCACTGGTCTCGTACTCACGGAAACAATCGTCATCCGCACCATGGGGGAGATGTTGGATGAACGTTCACGGCGAAACGCCGCTGTAGGGACAAATCGATTCAATAAGCAAAGGCCCTCACAGCCAATGCCACATTTCCAAACACAAGCTCATACCCCACCAACTGCGCAAGGCCCATCTTTCGCCACGAACACTGCCGCGCCACCGGGAGCGACCAACACGGACACGCAAGAAGACAAATCGAAGCCAGTCGAGAAGAAACCTGCACCTGAAGCAGAGCCAGAAGACCCTCTCGACTCCATCTTCAAAGCCAAACGCGACCCAGGCGTCTCCGACGAAGTATGGGAGCAACTAGAACGCGACAAGCACGCCATGGTCGCTAAAGAACGCGAGTTCCGTCGTCTGCAAGAAGAGAAGCGACAGTACGAAGAGCGCATCAAAGAGCTTATCCTCGCGGAGAAGGCCCATGCCGATGAAGAAGAGCGACGTATCCGCGAGCAAGCGCGCATTGCAGCTGAACTGGAGAGGCGACGTCGCGACGAGGAGTTGGCGGCTATTGAGGAGGAGCGACAGAAGGAGGCAGAGAGGCAGAAGAAGTTGAAGGTGTGGGGACCATGTCCGATGGGGTATCGGTGGATTAAGCAGGCTAGTGGGTATAGATGTGCGGGTGGGAGTCATACGCTTTCTGATGCTAGTGTCGACGCGTTTTGTCGCTGAGGAGAGGGGCGGTGGAGTGCAAAGTGAATCGAGCAGAGAGAATAATACAACAAGACCGAGCAAATGACGTAGCCTTATTCTTTGTCAGAATAGGCAATAAGCGCGGCCTTACAATACGCGGTCGGAAGTTCTTTAACAATATGCCTAATGGAGTGGTTGCGTACTTTGCGTGGAGTAAGGTCGAGCAGACTAAATATGTTGACATTTTTGAGAATAGAACAGGTTGCTTCAGCCATATAAGGCCAGAACGCTACGACGGCGTATAACTCGCTGCTCGTCAGTAGGTTAACAGAGACACGGCTGCAAAAGCGCCTTAAGCTTGTCGTAATCCCGCGAAGCCTTCGCGATCATATGTTGTGAATCACGCAACGGCGTGTGTTGACCCATGAACGATGTAACTTAATGGCCCTGTTAGACGGTCTGGATTGTGACGCGGTCTCGAATGTCGGACGTAGCTGAGAGCCTAAGATGATGATGGACGCCATATAATGCTGTGTCATAGTAATGCCGTTCACAATCCAATCAGTACTTAGTAGCAACAGATCTAAACACTTTAGATCTAATGGTACTGCAGCGATTACGATTGCAGAGGCATTGGGAATATTGGAGTCTTCTAGTAGGCCTAAGCTAGGGTAAAGTTAGGCTAGCTTATTTATCTACACACTTAGGCTAAAGCCTAAGTCTATTACAGTAATAAGATGCATACATACTACATATAAAATATAACTAACCCAAAGTCAACTTCCGCCCCGCGACGACGACACATTTCCCATCACTCCTCCCACAAAAACCATCAGCACGGCCGCATATCCCAGCGTCGCCGCAAACACCGCCTCCAACGTGCCCAGATACCATGCCATCAGCAGCCCAAATGCAGAGACGCACCCGGTTGTCGCGCCCAGCTGGAGGTACAGCTCCTGCTTCAGCACCAGCAGCCACATGGGCCCGATCAGGAAGACGCCGCCGACGCACGCCGCTCCAATCCGGGACCAGAGCGCCCGCCGGAGGGCCTCAGCTCGCGTGTTGGCGATGGGAAGCGCAGTCTGGTCGGCAGACGGAACTTCCCAAGGGCCGGTGGGCGTAGCGGACTCTTTGAGACGCACAAGGTTGTGCGGGTCGGAAGGGTCCCCCCAATCGCTGGCCGTTTTGCCGCGGCGGTTCATGGCGCGCTGAAGCAGGTTGTTATCATGGCTGCGCTCGCTGGACGCGATGAAGGGGTCGTTGCGCTGGCGCGAGAATTTGGCCATGTACTCGTGGTCTTGGATTGCTTGAACTCGCCATGTAGCGGCATCGTCAGTCACATCGGCTCAGGTACTCTCATCGTTAAATCGCTCTCACCATAGTCATGCAAAACCGAACCCAGCGACTCGACCGCGCCTCCCTTCACGCCCTTATCGTCATCGAACTGAATAGCCATAGCAATATTGATCAGCTTGGCCTGCAACCTTCGCATGTGCATCCTCTGCATGTCGGCAAAGTTGACGCGATAGCCAAAATCCCCGTTCACTGGACGCGGTTGAGGTTGTTTCATCCATCTGCGCAGAGGAGCAGCCCATTCCCCAAGACATGACCCTCTGCGTGTCACGAGTTCAACGAATCCAGCCTGGTAGAAACGGAGGACCGTCTTCCAGATCTGGATATCTTCTGCGTTCTGTGCTACCGCTCGAACGGGCGCAGAAGCATCACAATGGTCATGCCGACGACAGCAACACTTGCCAGATGGTAAAGCCGCGCCGTTTTTGTCCACTGAAGTAGCCATGCGGACTTAGTATATAAGAAGGAGGGAGGGGAGCAGAGGGGG
>JAFHBW010000411.1:0-21516 GCA_019022765.1 Westerdykella sp. P71 | reverse complement strand
GCCTTATCCCCTCCCTCTCCACCCACCAATCCAGCACCCGCCTCACCGTCTCCCCCTCCACCCACTCCAGACACAACCACCCCGCATCCCAGTCCCCGCCCAGCACCGCCGGAACGGGCACGCCCTCGCGCCGACACCGCACCAGCACGCGCGCTTCTGCCAGTAGACGCGCTTTCGTGAGCCGTCGGTCGAGCGTCGGGTGCCGGTAGGGCTTTGGCGGTCGGTATTTGAGGACGCAGGGGGTGGTGGGGGTTAGGAAGGTGGTGCGGTAGACGAGGGCTTCGGCGCCTTGGGTTAGGGGCGTGAGGGGGGAGGTGGTGAAGGGTGGTGGGAGGGTGTGGTGGTGTGTTTGTGTTTGTGTTTGTTGTGAGGGAGATGTGGGTGTGGGTGTGGATGTAGGTATGGAGGGATTGTCTGCGGTGGAGGACTCAGGTGGCATGCTGACTGTGGTCTGTCGGGTCGGATAGTTGTAGAGGGATGGTAGGAAGGGGAATAATCAGTATGCTCCGACAATCCCGTGGGAAGTTGGACGTGGTGGTCGTTTTATGTGTTTGGTGAAGGTTGAGGTATCGGAATTTCGGTTTGGATATGCAATTGGCGTTCCTACCCCGCCGATTTCGAGAAAAGCTTATCGATAAGCTTCAGCTAAGCTGCAAGGAGTTAGGCGCAGGGGGAGGCTACAACATTATCTCGACGTCGAGTTGTGCAACAGCGTGATATTGAACGCATCACCGTAAAATTGTATTTACTATGAATTTACCCGTCTCGTCTTCGTATAAACATGTCCCACATCCTTACTTCCCTAGATGATATTGCAGCCGTGACACCATCCCCCCTCTAAGCAAGCCAGAACCAGAACTTCTCCAACAAATTCCTGGGAACTTGCTCTGGCCAGACTTCTGCATCCAGCGCCGCCTTTCCGGACGTAATATCGGCTTCTTCCGGCTTGACTGCCTTCGTGCGCTTGAACACCTTCCAGAAACCGTATAGGCCGAAGAAGATGGGCACCCCAATGTAGGCCGTGAAGAAGTCGGTGAGCTGGGAGGATCCCCAGTGCTTCTCCGTGAAGACTTGGAAGCCATTGAAGAGGATAATTCTAGAGGAGTTAGCTAAACTGTGGGGTCTCAATGGTGAGCGCGGAGATAACGTACAAGGCAAAGTAAACCAGGGCACCGTATGCTGTATACGGCTGGAAGGGCGACTTGAAGACCAGGGAATTGCGGTCCACATTCTGAGCCTGGAGCGCCTTTTGAAACTTCACGTACGCGATGCACACGGAGCACCAAGTAAAGAGTTGGGCGATCGTGGTAAGCTTCTGGAACCACTGGAACACATTATTGGCACCGGTGGAGACGCTCATATAGGTGAGGAGCGATATCGCTGCTGTGATCGCGACGCAGTAGTACGGGACGCCCTTCTTGGAACACGTCAGTAGGAATTTTGGCGCTTGACCATTCTGCGCAACTCCGAAGAGATAGCGGGAGCCGGTGTACAGGAAAGCATTTCCAGACGATGTCGCCGATGTGAGGATGACCGTGTTGATGATATGCGGAAGTACGGGGATGCCTGCGTTCTTGATCGCGATGACCCAGGGTGAGCTCTGGGCGCCTTTGGCATCCTGGTTGGTAAGTTCCTAGACCATACTTCGTGAGCAGACATTCGGTTTGAGGCTTCGATTCCTACTTA
Source organism: Westerdykella sp. P71 (assembly GCA_019022765.1). Lineage (NCBI taxonomy): Eukaryota > Fungi > Ascomycota > Dothideomycetes > Pleosporales > Sporormiaceae > Westerdykella > Westerdykella sp. P71. The sequence goes on along the minus strand of JAFHBW010000411.1, from coordinate 19,830 downwards.
CGGAATCATTGGAGCTGACCGTCACACCGATGAAGAAGGACCCCAGGACGTAGAAGAACATGATACGCCAAAAGACACGTCTGACAGCTTTAGGGATATTCTTCCTGGGATTGGCGGCCTCTCCAGCAGCGACAGCAACCATCTCGACTCCGCCGTATGAGAAAGCCGCGTTGACAAGCGTGTTCCAGAGGCCGGTGAAGCGGCCTGTGCCTCCATGCCCGACGTACTCTTTCATGGCGCCTTCCTTCCAGTATCTAAACCCAAGACGGTCATGTGTGGGACCACCACCGAGCATGATGATGAAAGCGAGAAGGAGCAGGCCAAGGATGGTGATTATCTTGATACTGGCGAAGATAAACTCGGCTTCGCCGTATATGGAGACCGCGAAGATGTTCAACGCTACGATGATCACAATGATAATGGTGATCCACGCCGCTGGGTTGATGGAATTGTTCTGGTCCCAGAAAGAGATTAAGACCGCGGCAGCGGAGATTTCGGCGCAGAGAGTGATGGCGCATTGGTACCCTAGCATGATTCAGTTGGTCCTGAATGGGGGGATACTTCGAACTGGCTCACAGTTGTTCCATCCGACCGCGAAACCGAGCGCCGGGTCGACATATCTGGCGCAGTACTGCGGAATTGCACCCGGAAGAGGCAGCCAGGTGGCCATCTCTCCCAGGCTCTGCATCATGGCAAAGATGGCGATGCCCGTGAAGGTGTACCCCAGTAGAACAGAAACCGGACCCGACTGTGCGAAGGCGCTACCGATACCCAGGAACAGGCCTGTCCCAATGGTTCTGAGCGGTTAGCCAGTCCCATCCAAGCGAGGTGTTGTGACCACATAACGTAGGAGATCGTTGTACTTACCCACCAAGCGCAATGAACTGGATATGACGCGATTTCAGACTTGCACATGTAAGCGGAGACGCCGTACTGAATCAGTATAACGCCACGTACCCTCTCTCGACGTATCCATATTGCTCCGCTGCCTCAATATTGCCATAAATGTCTGCGGCTTCCCCAAGCGCCGCCTGGTGCGCATCGGTTACATCCCTCACGCCCTCTCCCTTTACGGGTTCTACCACTTCCCTCACACCCTCTCCGTCGGAGCCGCCGCCGCTGGGGTGACCTTTCTCGTAGATCCCTTCCGACATCGCGAGATGAAATGCTGAATGATGCGGTTAAGGATGATGGGTGACAGAGAGATATATGGACCAAAGACAGCGGAGTTATCTCTCGCTCAGGAGTGTGGCGGCGGGATTCCGTTTGTGAAAGATAAGGGCCGCAGTCGCCTTTCGCGAACGAGGAAGGAGCCGGGGCACCAGTTGCCTGAATTTCGAAAGGTAGAACGTTCTGAAGTCTCGGGACTCGTAAACAAGGTGCAACCACTCGATTGGGCCCGTTCTCCAGCTGTCGGGTGGGCAAACACTCTTTTCTAACTCTGCTGTCCGGTGGAAAGGCTGAGACGCCCCAGGACGACCTCCGTGCCAACAACCGGGCACGCGCAAGGCTTACTCTTATACATATTCCGGGTGGGGTGCGGAACAGGCAACTGGAAACGGGCAACGGGCAACGGGGAACAGGTACACGTTCAGCCGTCCGAGTGCAACCATGTTCACATATGCGCGCCGATATAATCGCACGACATGTGTTTGTCTATGAAGCGCCTGGACGCCTGAACCGCGGAACGAGTTAGTCTGGACGGGGCGATGCGCGGCAGATCCGATATCTGGGAGGAGGGAGGGTTCTGCTTCATCTATCCAGTAAACAAGCGGCAAGTGGAAAGATACGAACCGCTATACGACCGTCATTGCGTCCGACCAATGCGAGTGTTCCCATCAATCAATGGCGAATCTTCTCACTTCCCCCGGACATATTCCCCTGTAGGTTCTTTCGGGATTTCCAGGCCAGGGTATCAATGGCACAGCTCCATGAAACGTCGTGCCGTGTTGGTGTCAGCAATAGACGTTGCCCTTCGTTTCTGCATACAACCCACTCGGAAGGGAATTGAAGTTCTGGAATAATTCAAGAGCTGCTGGAGTTGTCGGCCGCTGATCTAAATGTCCGGCTGTTGTCAAATATTGCAAGAACAACCACGAGATTTTAACTCAATACCAAGCTCAGTACGAAGCCTCGACGCCCCCCTGGGCAGTCTCAAAGTCGCTGTAAGCCCTGTTGGCTTTCGGTTGGATGGAATATCTGCGTTCGAGAAGGACACCCATGTGTACGGTACGGTAATACGGGTACTCCGTTCCACCCTGAAACCCCGGCTTCTCAGCCTTGGACAGCGGACAACACACCGGATGTGGCTGACACCCGAGATCGTCAAGCTTTACCTGCATTATTTACAATCGCGCAAGTGTGCGATGGAAGGTGGAGTGCAGCGTGCAGCCGCCGTGCTTATCCTGCTTATCCCACCACATCCTTGAATTGTTGGTACCTTCCTTAAACGGACGACTCATAAACTATTGTCTTTTAGCACGTCGCAAAGGTACCGTTTTGGACACACTGCCGCTTCAACGATCATGATGATGCCTTTGGCATCGGACACATAGAATCTGCTTAACTTCAGCCTTCTCCCTGCCAGGTCGCGTGTCACTCGAGAGAGGCTGGGCGTTACACAACATTAATTGCGGAGGAGTTGGTTCCACGCGCGCTCTGCTACACAGGAAGAACTGCCTGATTCAAGTTACGTCCCGACATTGTGCACTATACAAGCTATAAATCGAGCGGCGTAGCTTGGTCCAAATTGCGGCGCAGTTAGCGGAGACAGCGCGAGAAGAGATCAGGACCCTCAAGCGCAATTTCAGGAGTACTCGCGCCAGAGCAGATATTTTCTTCGTCCCGAAGCTGTCAAAGGCTGGTGATATTGATGAATGAATGGTAGTTCGCTCATCAATGTTCTTGCGATAACCGGTGTCGTGGAACCTCAAGCCCAGGGATGCTCAGAAGTGTAGATCGAGATTACATAGCCTAACAAAGCGCGGTAAATGGAAGCGTACATGGGTAGCGGCATATGGTTCCAAAATTTCATGACATTATTCTAGCGCTCTTCAATCAGTAGTCTGACCTTTGTCTATCATCTAAACATCAAACAGTCAGCGGAGTCCTGCACTAGGAATTCGCATTTTAGGTCTCTGGCGACGCTCAACTTACAGTTAGCACCCATTGCCTTCCTCAGCTTCATCGTCACGGCATCTGCATCCAATTCCTTCTTATCGCTGGTCTGGATCTCCACCGCGTAGGTCCTGATCACCTGCTTGACTTGACCGCTCTGAAAACTCATCTTCGCCTTCCGCATGACTCTTGTGTTGGGACCTGTGGAATGGGGGCGTTAGTGAGTAGGACCTCAACAGTACATTGCTGACATTTGGCCATCACAATGTGCAATGTTCCTCTAACATTTGCTAGATAAATATATACGGGATATAAAGCGATTACTACTCACCGGCCCAGACCACGAAAGCAAACTTTGTCCTCTCCGAATACTCATCATTCCCCACCTTCATCCTCACATAGGCGTACGCCGCCTCGTCGTCCGCCAGTGTCGCGGTCATCTCGGCGATGTCCCCCGTGCCCGTCGCATCCAGCTTTAGCGAATCCGATGTTGCCGATGCGTACTTGAGGACTAGCCACGTGGTTGGCGATTTGTCGGAGCGCACATCCTCATAGGCTTGCGCAATTTCGGGGTCAGACAGAATGTCAGCGGCGGATGGCATCTTGGATTGAGAGCGAAGGAAGTAGAAATATGATTGTGTACTCCGTACAAAAGGGGGATTGTTAGAGACGCAGATCGGGTTTGAGATCGGCGGAGAGGTTGAAGGGTGGGGGCTCGGACGGGGAGCTAGATTGTTTGAAGCTAGTGCGGGGCGGTTAGTGCCCGAGGTGATGGTGGCACGTGACTGTAGAATATTGACATCAGGACGGTGGAGATTGTTGGACAACGGATGTACATGGCCTTTGAGATGGGAGAGGAGCGTTGAAGGCCGACAAGTTGTTGGTACCTGCCGCTGAGGGACAATTTGATTGCGCGTTTCGCGAGTGACACGACCATGAGGGGCAAGCTCAGGAGTTGAGCAGAACAACTGGTTGCGGTCCTTGGATGATGCCATGCTAACCCTACTCCCTTTGACTGACTGGCAGGAGTGGTGGTGGGATTAAACGCTGGGCCTCCAGTCTTTTCCATGGGTTTGAGTACTTTAGAGATGAAGATAATCAGGCTGGCCCTTCATTCCACAGGCTCTTCTCTTAAGAGGGTCTTTTGATGCGTTTCCAGGGCGTCAATCAAGTCCTTCTGCACTAATTGGCCCTGTTTTATCTTGGTCTGCTCCTTTTTGGCCTTGCCCAAGGCTCGCCGATGGCCGCGACTATTGATATGCAACTTCCAGTCGTTCTCGTTCACAGCGACTGTACCGCAAGCCTCACATATTTTCCTCTGCCAAAGATCCGGCCGTTGTGAAAGATCGTAATCTCTCTTAGGGACTAGCATCTCTCTCGCCAATACCGATAGTTCCTCTGGGGCAGGAAGTTGATTCCCAGCGAGAAACCTCTCTGTTATATCTCTTGCGGGCAGCAAGACTGCGTCTTCCCATTTAGAGAGATCCGAGCCGTCGAGGAAGAACAGGTTGTCCTTTTGACCAGCCTGGAAGAGCGCATTAAGAAGTTTTATTCGAATCCAACGTAATTGGCGCTTCGCGTATTGCCGTGTAGCTGCCTGTGTCTTTTCGATGGCAGCGAGCTTGAGCTTGTTCAATTCTGCCTCACTCTTGCCTGTTGACAGCGCCAATTCATAGTCGAGGAATTCTTTGTATCCGATTGAAACCCAGATCCCTCGGCTTTGATCAATTGGTTTCCCAGTTTGGGTCTCGGAATCTTTTCGGAATTCGGTGAGGGTCTCCACCTCTTTCAGAAGGCCCCGTTCCAGCATTTTCAAGATGCGCGTCTCAAGTCTGGAGTTCAAGATCTCTTTGGATGCGTGTACCCATAGTAAAAGCGTTGGAAATCGAATACCAGGCGTACCGTCGCTCACGGTAGATGCACCATCAACTGGATTTGGCGCCAGTTCACGATTCAGACGTTGCTCGTTATAGATTTGAGAAGCCGGCTTCCCAGTCTTCAAATATATCTCCAGGGAGCGCTGGATCTTTCGTCGGTCATTGGCGTGCCATCGATCAGCCATTATGGGGTCCACTTCCCTCAGCTTTTCCAAAATCACCTCGGTTGGCTCGTCCAGGATAGGGAATCTTGCGGTCCTATCGTTCTCCTCGAGGGAAGGCTGGTCTGCTAAAGCGTCTTCAAAGAGAAGAGATTGAGTATAATAGTGAGTGCCTCCCACTAAGATGGGGAGCTTTCCCCTGCTGCGGATCTCCTTTATCTTTAGGGTCTCAGCATGATATAGATACCACTTTACTCATTTACATACCACTCCTAGAGCATTCTCGACAAACTTGCCAACTGTCCATGTCTCCTCGTCAAGCCCAATCTGGCCTAGCAGATGGTGTGGTACACTTTTCATCTCATCTTGTGTAATTTTGTTCGTAATAATCGGCAGCCCTTGATACAGCTGCATTGCATCTCCATTGATAATCTCCCCATTAAAACGAAGCGCCAAGTCCACTGCAAGCTATGCACCTGGGGTGGTTAGCGAACGGAAATATGCGTTCAAGTCATGCATTTGGCGAATACTCACGTCCGACTTTCCAGTCCCCGTGGCGCCGATGATGGCTACCAAGGGCTTGGACGGCGCCTTGGACATTCTAGAAAACGTCCGCACCACCCCGCGGATCATAGAGTCGATGAAGAGGGTAACGGCGATGGGAAGGTCGTAGTCCAGAAGTGCCGAAGCGTGACTATTGCCACGCTTGTCTGGATCTGTACTAGCGCGCTACATAACGTCACATCAGACCAGACCGGAGTTCCCCTCGAAACGTGATAAACTCCCACGACTCGGCACATTCAGCAATAGAGCGCAAAAATGGCAGACGGAGCTGTGAATAAGGGCCTTGCGCCGTCGATTGATGTGAATAACCTCAGCTATTCCTTCCCGGACGGCTCTCTGGGGCTCCGCGAAGTCTTCCTTAGTCTTCCTCGCGGCAGCAGAACGTTGCTCATAGGAGGTCGGTATGATCTGGACCCGTGCAGAAATGGAAACTGACGCCTTGCAGCCAATGGTGCTGGTAAAACGACTCTTCTCCGCTTGTTATCAGGCAAGCGTATGGCGCCGCAAGGCTCCGTGTCCATCGCTGGCGTTGACCCCTTCAAGCATGGACTTGAGGGAGTGACTTATCTGGGCCTGGAGTGGGTTTTGAATCCAATTGTCCGGACTGACATCGACGTACCTACGCTACTGTCGTCCGTCGGTGGTGATCACTACAGCGAAAGGCGAGATGAGCTGGTACGAATCTTGGACATTGATCTTTCCTGGCGCATGCATGCTGTCTCGGACGGAGAGCGTAGAAGGGTACAGCTCGCGATGGGACTTCTGAGGCCCTGGACGATTCTGCTCCTCGATGAGATTACAGTCGACTTGGATCTGCTGTCCCGTTCGAACTTCCTCGCCTTCTTAAAGCGGGAGACCGAAACAAGGCCATGCACCATCGTTTATGCAACCCATATCTTGGACAACCTGGCCACCTGGCCGACGCATCTCGTTCACATGTTCTTGGGCAAGGTAAAGAAGTGGGGCAGCGTCGAGGAGCTGAACGTAGTCGCTGAGCCAGGCACAAGAGCTGTCTCGGGCAACAGCCAACTGGGGGAGTTGGTTCTGCAGTGGCTGCAAGAGGATCTCGACGAACGAGGTCCGAGAAATGGGAAAGCATCCGAAGGAAAGACTTATGAGAGTCACGAGGGCAAAGGCGGCTACGGTACGGAGACCTATGAAGGACACCTGGACAAGCCCGAAACGTCATCCGTACCACGGCGTCGAGAGTTTAAATGAGGGGTATCTGGGCCCTCTTTTCGATGGAATGAGCAGTTAGTGCAAAAGTCCTGGTTGCGGCGTTACGGACGAAGAAAGAAATAACTCAACGATGATACCCATTTTCGACATTCAACAACGGTGGGGATTGATTCTCTGAAATACAAAACGTACTTCGTGCGAAGTTTGCTCATATCAGTGCCCGTCAGCAAGTGTGTCCGTCTGCATAAGAAGGATGGGTCACAGTTTTCTATGGTGGGAGTGGAGAGCGAATGGACCTAAAGAATAGAGGGTGAGGATCAACGCCCCGTCAAGTCAAAACCTCGCACTACGTTATGAACTAAAGATATTGCTTGGATAGGGGAACTGTAACCGCTTTTCATCTTCCTTTACAAGCGAGACATGAATGCATATAAGCACATACGACCATAGCACGCCGACAATTTGGCCTCTGTTCCGGTTGACTGTACCGATTGAAAGCTCGCTGAACCCACAAATCCCGCCGTTTATGGTATCCTGCACTCTATGTTCGGGTTCCCTGATTTGACACCCTATTATTAGTTATTGGCACGCCACCAATATAACACAGTAACGCCACTGACTGCAGAAGAGCCGGAGGACTCCAGTCTCGAAATTACGCTGCCCCCCGAGAGTTTTGGATTTGAAAAGCTGCAGTAGTATACAGCGACTGGCCAGTTATTCCGCATATTCGGAACTAAGGCGCCTTACCTGTACAGATAGGAGTTTAACCTGAAAAAGGAATTTACAGGACCTAACACAGACTTCCGATATGCGATCTATCTAGCCAGACGCTGTATCCCGAGAACTTAGGTGAACGATTGAATTAACACCTACATCTTTACAGAGGAAGTAGGTAAAACTAGGGGGAGTGCTGTAGAATATGCAGGACGGCGAAAATACTACTATTAAATCCCGGCATATGTAGGTAAAATAGCCTAGGTAATACTAAGATCTGACCTCACACTTCCCCGTGAACGACGAGCTCACCATCTTCCACCCTTCTTCTCATTAATACTAGCAACTATGTTTCTACAATGTAATAGGTGCATGTGTAGACTAATAGACTTCGTTATAGCTATGAGTTTCTGCAGACCAATGTTGGCAGCGTCTCCCACGCTGCTACGTGTCGCGAGCCTTATCTAGTTTTTTTAAAGAAGGAAAAGCCTAAGACTGACCCTAACTAGACACATAAGTACTACTGCTCTATAAGAGCAGCCCTAGTCCGCTTCCTCTGCTCGAGATAAAACATCTTGAACAGTACAAGCCATACTGGGGGGAGCATGGAGACTGGTATACCTTAGGGACGACTAGAATACCATTTCTGCCTTCGCGGCACAACAGAATTTTACTAAGGAGCAGTTAGAAATTTAGGCCGTGAAGCAATAGAAGTAGTTTAATGTTCTCTTTCCTAAGACTAGTTTAACTACGTCCTAGCCTATAGAGTGGATCCGAAATTTCGTATCTAGAATATATTATATTTGTTGCGTTTGAAGAGAGGCTATGTCTTATTTGATTAGACTTACACAAGCATTTGCTGGGTGTTGGCGGTGGCAATATTGTGGAACCTTCGTAGTTCGAAGATTGCACCTGCTGTGACCGCTCTACTTTTGCAGTTGGGCAATGGAAGGGTTTGCTGGGGAGGAGAAAGGTTGTCTAAGACCTGGCTTGCTGTGGAGCTGTTCCCTTGCTAGGAAGGATGGGACGGGATGCTGGTGCTGCGGTTGTGGACGAGGTTGTGTGGATATTCAGTGTTAATGTTTACTGCTTGATTGAGTGTCCCTTTTTCCCTCTGCAACTCCTGGGAAGTAGTGACTCCGTCAGTGGTGACAATGCGAATACGATGACGACGATCCTACCAGCTTCGCAACACCTATTTATGCTGTTGATGACTAACACTTTGGCACTCCGTACTCCGTGTGCTGTACTTAAAAATCAAACCAGATCCCATCTTCCCCAATCCGCTCCGGTGCCCACATGTCTTTCAAATCGGTTCTCCGTCCCGAAAGTGCCAGGCTGAACGGGAGCCCATGGAAATAGATAAGTGCCGTATTCGGATCGTGCACGAAAAGCGCCTTGACATCTTCATGTCTCACCGTCCCACCCATGATCGCCGTCACATAAAACTCTCGAAATCTATTCTCGTCCCCGACGCGTGTCTCGTGCATCACCTCCCACCCTCCACACGCGTGGTCGGAAAATCTCAGAATCAAGTCGTAGAGAAGACCCAAGGGCGCGCCGTGGGGGAAGTGCTTGCGTTCCGGTCCGTCCTCGTCAACGAGATCGAAGTACACATCTCCCCCATCGAGTTGGTCCATTTCCACGACGTAGTTATCATCATACCGGGTTGATGGATCTACCATTTGGAGCTGTTGGACGATGTTGCCCGAGGGCGAAGACAGCGGGATTCGCCGCCAGCTGGCCTCCACTCGTAGGTATTTCTCGCGAACGGCAGCATCTACCGTCCATGGAAGTCCAAAGTACGGCACGAAACCTTGATGATAACTAGGCTGGTTGTCGTCTCCGGCGGTAGAGCTGTCGAGGAGTGGGTAGAAATGCGACTGAAGGAGATTGAAAATAGCGATACCGTGGTGCGTCAAAGAGTCTGGCTTGTCGAAGATGTCGGTGGCGATGCTTTGGAACGTACGACAGGTCCGGCGCAACGCGAAGAGAGACCGCAGATCGATGTCTGCTAGTCATTCGAGAATAAGACGGAGAAGCTCCTGGGGTAGCGAGCTGAGTGTTGCCATGCCGGAGGATCTCGAGATCCAGCTGTGAAGGGCAGAAGGTTGTTTCCTCCCCCAACGTAGTACAAGTGGAAAAGATTGAGAGCAGGTGGAATTCACAGGACCAGTGGGTTCAGGAGGCGACGGGTCTATATATATATATATACACCATCCTATCTTTTGGCGGGGCTAGTTTCCGTTCTCCTCAAGCCGTCGTCGGGCTACCGCTGCTAAAGAGCAGCCAACCAAGCTATGAACGAAGCAAACCGCCGCGCGTTTCCGCACGCAGAGCAGTTCTGTCAGCAGCAAAACTCATTGCTCCAAAAAATACCTTTAGACTGTCGGCTACCTATTTGACAATATATCCTCCGGTCTTCACAGATATAGAAACCCTGGGAATGTGCCTTCCTGCTGTTGCTTTCCGCACTTAAGTCCTCGCGACATCTGTCGGCGGCCGCTGATTCGCGACCGGTTAATCATCAAGTTTTATTGTCAAAGAATTGATTGGAAGATCTGTTGAGTGTTGGGTGGAGTGGTCCGTGTTAGTCGGGGAGGCTGTGCTTCGCATTCTGTTGCCTGTTTGCCTGCAGCTGTTCGGCTGCATCTATCTGTGTCCCCGCGCAGCTCGGCTGACGGTCTGCATCGCTGGTCTTCAACCTTCGAAGAATGCTCTCGAAACCCTTTGTGCGATCATATTTAATCCGCAGGCAATTTCTAGCAATACATTCCGTGTATTTAGTCTCTTGAAACCAACAATTATCTGGGTATGGTTGGAGGCGGTATTGTCTCCGGAGTCATCCGGTTTTTATGCCATATGCCGCTTGGAACCTACAGTGTCAAGTCGTTGCAGCACTGGAAATTGGTCAAGAAACATGCCGACATACTCTTAGGACCTCCTTTGAGTTATAAAATACTGGTTGGTGAACAATTTGCTGGCCCCTTGGTATGCTCTAGAACTCTCGGATTCCACCATGTAATGGAGAAGCTAACACCTCTAGGGAACCTTCGCGTTTGCTTGGAATTTTGTCATGTGGATACCCACGATATTCTCTCCGGATCCGTTGCTCTTTTACATAGGACTTGTCGATGCCTTGATAGTCGTCGCTCTAATCGTCGCGACGAGTATCGAGACGAGCTACGTCGGCAAAACTAAACACCAATGTGCTCAGGTCCCACCCAACGGGACGGCGGACCAGAGGCTCATCTTCTTTGAGCGGGCTCGGGCGATTAATATGACGGATCCGCACTATGCAGAAACCCTGTGTGGGGATTTCATGGCCTCGTTCTACGTTGGAATTGCAATGATGTAAGTGCACATTGGTACACATTCGGCCGTATCTCCATACTAGATAGCACTTTGACTAAGAGAGATTCAGAATTATGTACGGTATTTCCGCGTTCTCCAACATTTCTATAGGTGCTGCCTCGTTGCGAGATACATCATTTTACTACCGCTGGAACCATACGACTACCGACTCCGGTTGCTTGACGAGCCTGGTCACCATCCCCTGTACCTTCCTAGGGGACGTTATCGCAGCTATCTTCTGGAGCCTATTTTGTTGCCTGCCACAACGGATCCAAAGCTCTATCCACTTTTGTATCCGGTATGCTAGCAAATGGGGTTATCACAAAAAAGCCGCGGCAAAAGTCAAACTTCGCCTCATTCATCGTCCTATTCTCTCTGAATTGTCCAAGAAGAAACGGACGCATACAGCACTTGCCAGTGCTCTGCGTAACGATATCGTACTACAGATTGCCCCTAAAGTTCACTACATAGATCTCGTTAACTTGAGCATGGTGTCGAAGCGGGTACGCGCTATCATGTTTCCCGTCGGCGAAGCGCAGGACCAGGAGCGACGCCTTCGACGGTACAGCTGTTACGGAAATAGCAAGTCCGAATGCTGGACATGCGGTATCCAGACATGTAACGTAAGTTCTGCGAGACTTTGGTCGACGAAGACTTACGGATAATCAGGAATGTAGTACCACAAGGAATTGCCGTCTCACGACCGTGATCTTCCACATGCAACTTTGCGGAGCTCGGTGCTCTAAATGCTTCTACTCTGCGGCCAAAAGATCCGATGTCTTCGACCGCTCTTGCTCCTGTTACGACGCCAGAAGACCTGGCTATGGAACGTACTCTAGCGTGTACTCATATCGCTCGCTTTGCAGGGATTGCAGTAAGATGAACGATGCAGATCTCTTAGCTCTCAGGGAGAAGCGCGATCGCAAAACGTACAAAATCTTAACATTACAACCATTGGCATGCGCAACATGCACAGAAGCGTTGCCACGGACGGGACCGTTGTGGTGGGTTTGTTCTAAATGTTCGGCTGAATGTCGTAGTCATGACCATCCTGGTTGGGGGCGGAAGCTTGAAGTTTAGATCCGTTAGATGCACAAATGCAGACAATCTATAGCATTCCATTTCTGATTAACAAACGACGGATGCTATCAAAACGTCACCGCCAGCTCCTCAATCACCACCGCACCCGCCGCACCCGCCTCCGCCTCCACCGCACCCGCCCNCGTCCCCGCCTCCGCCGCATCCACCATCAAAGCCTCCGCCATCAAAGCCTCCGCCATCAAAGCCTCCCCCATCATTTCCACCGCCGCATACACTGCTTCCACACCCAGTCCCGCAGTTCGCCGCACATCCAGCATCACCTGTGCCGCCTTCAGTTCCTCCCACGTCTCCTCCACCTACTGACCCATCTATCATGGCGTCCTGCATGCCAGCATCAAATCCCGAATTGGGAAACTCACCTGCAACATCAACCCTGGGAACGATAAGGAATCGGTCTGCTTGCATGCTCATGCCACTGAAACGCTCAAGGATCTGCTCTATCGATTCCCCTGAATACAACTGGCCCGCAAATTCAACATCCGGTAGCCTGACTCTCCCGTCGCGGAGCAGTTCGTATTCTGCAACTTTCTCTTTGAAATGAAGGTGCACCCACGAGGCTGTGAAGTAGTGGTGATATTTTCCTTGATCATAGGAGTGACTGAAAGGCTGTGCCCGGTGGATACCGCCTAGTTTCAATCTGTCCTTCGTCGGGTCCCGTTGCTTGTGGAGCCAAACCGTTCTTTCCCTGAACGATGCATTTCTAGCCATTGCCTTAGCCGCCTGGATCAGTTTCTCCTGGGCAGACAGAACGAGGAGTCTATTCTTCATCCAAGCTTCGTCTGCCATGCTTGCTGTTTCGGCGGGAGGATAGTTGTACCAATCTCTTGTCAGGTGCAATGACACGATTGACCACGAGTCGAAAGGAAAAGCCCAAACATGTTTCGCCAAATTGCAATCGCCGCAAGTTATCGGATATCGCCCAAACGCCTCGGTGCAGTCCCAAGGAAAGAGGTCCTGGTACTTGTAGAGATGCTTTCCGAATGCCCCCCAATCGTGCCAGTACTCTTGCAAGGTGTCGATGACGTCGGCTTCGTCGTGTCTGCCGTACCTGAATCGAAGCAGATATTCTTCTGTTAAACCTCTTGGAACGTCGAACTTTGACTTGATTTTCGGTTTCGAGTAGCCTGAAGGCCGACAGACGAAGCTCATAACATACAGCTCCGGCACACGCTTCCCTTTGGCACTGACTGGAGAAGGGGTATCGACAAGAGGCCCAAAGACGTTCAGATCAATGAGTGCATCACAGAAGTTCTGGCAGTTGTTATTCGTCGGCGACCACCTCAGATTCACCTTCGTATCCAGGAGACGCGAAACAATGCTCTGCAGGTAAATAGACAGCTGCGGCCCAATCAGAACTTTCAACTCCCGAACTCTTGGCTCCAGAACGCGCTTTAGCCATCTCTTACGATCCTGGCGACTAAGGCCAGGGTCGTCAAATGCTTGATCGCTTGCGGCGATCAGGCCGTCGACGATGCTTGTCTCAAGGGACTTGTCAAGAAGCCCGGTGAACGGTGAGCCAATGACTTGCTTCATAATGGTTTTGAAGCGCTTTGGCTTTCCACATGGCCTCTCTTGCCACCAAAGCTGTCGTGTAGGGTTATCGCTCAGAGCAAGGCTTTTCGCTTTCTCGATCGGTCTTCGGGAGTGAATAATAGGACCATCGCGCAGGGTGATAAGAGCTCCTCCTTTTGTACTACTTACGAGTTAAACTTATTCTAGACAACCAAACTCGCAATTCATTGAAACTTACTGGGCGACACCGTTCTCTATAACGATGGGTCCTATCCGCAGCGCCATATGGACATTTCCAAACGGATATTTCTCGGTATACTGTTTCAAGAAAAAAGGGATATCGTCGTCGGCTTCCGCCTCCTCAATTGCAACAGCAGTCCCGGTCGTCGCAGCTCTGTCTGGGGCATGCTGACTCTGCTGTGTAACAGTTCTTGGTCGCTGCGCTTGCTTCTGCTTCGTCGTCACGACGCGCTGACTATCTTCTTGCCTTGTGTCGGCCATGTGTCTCTTGTCCTTCTGCTTCTTCCGGGTCGTAACGGTTCGCATGCCGTCGTATTTCGCCTCGGCGACAATTTCTCCGAGCTTGAATAGGCCGCATTCCACCATCCCTGGCTTGTCGGCTTTGAGGTGTTTGTCGTCTTTGTTCACGGGGAATAGAGTCAAGCCCTCTCCCTGCGAGTTACGATGCGGTACGAACTCGCACATGCAGAGCTTCCGGCTGATAGGCGGAGTGATGGTCTCGTTGAGGATGCAATGCTTGTATATCTTCGCAAACGCTGGGTTTCCGAGATATTTCTCGCGATAGCAATCCTCACATATATGCGCCACAGGCGTTTGCTTATTGTCCTGTTCTGTTGATTTGTTACAGTACATGCTACCCCGAATGATGTTCGCGCAAGAAGAGCAGTGCAGTGAAGTTAGGATAGGTATTCCGGTCTTGCTGTACCTGTTGAGCCGCAACTGAGGCACGGAAGGTCTCTTCCAGAAGGACAACTTATCCAAAGGAGGGCGATGCTCAACTAGCTTCTCAATATCTAGTAATCCAATTGCCTGAAGGAGCATCCTGGTTCGACGACGAAGCGGTGACTCGACTTCTTGGTCCTCGATGGCTTGCCGAATTGCCGCTTTGAGCTGCGAACTCCTTTGTTCCGTCGCAACATGTTGCGCACTTTGCTCCAGGGCTTTGATATAGTCGTGGTCGGCAGTTAGATTGCCTTTATCTTTCATTTCGGCAACCTGCTCAGCGAATTGACGGCTTTCCTTGCTGACCTGATCGATGAAAGTGTCAAACCCATGAATGAAATTGTCGAATTCGTCTGGCAGGACGATTCGACTCCGCTTATGCGACCGCCAAGCTCTGAGGGTGAAGAGAAGAGATTCGAGTTCGTGCTCAACACCGGTCCAGTACAGCTGCTCCAGCTCAGCGAAAAGATGCTCTTCTGCATCGCCAATGAGAGTCCAATCTCTGTCCTCGGAATCGGTGATGCTATCTATAGACGATGACGCCTTGTTACTGCTGGACAGCCGGGCGAGACGTAGGAGAGAAGTCCTCATTGTGGTTCAAGCCAGGCCAATTTCTGTGGCGGAATGTCGAAAAGGTTTCAGAGGATCCCGTGATTCTACGTTGAAACCAAATTCAAAGTACTCGATAACCTGAGCTTAGTAAAGGTCAGGCTGTAGCTATATTGACAGCCGGAATCCGGATAGAGCCCGTAACCCGTAATAATTCTTGAATCAATTTATCACATGCCGAGGAGTGCCTAAGGGTGCCTCGTTTATTCGTTTCCCGGCAAAGTAGGCTGAGCGCAAGTCAACCGGACTCAGCTGTGCACTGCCCCACTGCCTCTTTTTAGGCATCGCATCTACTGGTATGCTGTTGCATTAGCGGCCGCCTCTCGCTGCACGGCGGCATCAGATCAGCAGTCGCACGCCTGTCTCGGTCCTTAGTTGCACAGACGGGCGCCTGGTTCTGATACGTTCTTGGGAATCATATCCTTGACGGAGATGGCCTCCGTATCTTCTCCAGCAGCTGGCCTTTCAGCTCTCACCTTGTCCAAGCGTTGTCTTCTGATTTTCCAGAATCTCAACTCCGGAGAATAACCTAAAGTATCGGAACTATCGTCCTTTTCTGGCGCGAATGCAAACATGGTATTATCAAGTGGTTACGGTCAGAGCTTGCTTCACCGACGGAGCAGACAAGCCATTCAGGAACAAAAGACGAGAGGATCGGCGTGGACATCACCACTAGGCACCGCCAACACCCACATTCCAGCGTTTGGAACAGCTGCTACGCCCGAGGAAAATCCAAAAATACCTGATCCAGGTCTATTTCACTTCGAAGGCTCGGAAATCAATGACGTAGAGCTTCCAACTGTAGCCGAATGCTGCGCTCACTTGGAGCTCCTAGAGGCCTTTCATCATATCCGTCTCAGAGTCTTGGCTTCGACTACATTAGACGCCGTCCTCGGTATCAAGCCAGAGCCGCGGACGGTGTATCGACGAAAGTATCAAGGCTATCGTCGCGGTTACTCACGCGAGGAGGTCAAACTACGGGATGAAACGTTTCAGGAGCGAAGAAAGGCGAAATGGCCTTTCTACCTGGCCTTGGCTGCCGCGCGGTTTCTCGACTGGGCCGCGGCGGTGGAAAAGGAATCGGGTGAGCGGACAGCTCCGAAAGGGAACTCGGTCCATTTACCTCCGATAGGTACAGTAGATCAATCAAATCATGCTACCCCAAGAGCCATATGTTAACACGATACAGATGTGTTGATGGTTTGGCATGCGTTGCTGCTGAACCCGAGATGGTTCAGATCTTTTGAAGCGATGCATCTGAAGGAACTGCGTAAAACTCCGTTCTCATGGAAAAAAGTCGTATGTGGCGTTCCCAAACATCTTCCAAGGGAAAAACCAGGAATTAAATGCTAACCCAAGTCTCGGTAGCATAAGGCAATTGACGCTGACAGGAGAAACTGGCCCTACAATCTACCAGAGGGGTCCGTGGCGTGGCTCGTAGAACGTACTGGCCTAGTGCCCGATCTCTTCGAATTCCTAGTGGGAACAAATAAGTCAACAGAAATCCAAGAGCTATTAAAGCGGAATGGTGCCCCTGGCAGTGAGAACAACACGCCCCGAGGTCTTGCCGTCACAGATGTCGATGCGGTACTGAGACATCCAGCGGGTCTAGATGAACTGGAGATCATGTTCCTCAAGTGCTGCCGTAAGGCTATCAACAATAACACGACCATCATGAAGCTCGTCGATGCTGTTCAGCGACAGGTTTCATTCGTCGACAAAATGGAGAAGCAGCTCTGGATCCGCAGTCCAGCCGTCGAAGGGACCCTTTGCCGTGCAATTGACCGGTACCGCAAATTCTTGCAGCTGTACAAGTTGTATCCGAAGACGATGCTTGTCCCAACACTGGACATTGACCTAGTGTGGCACACGCACCAGTGTTCCCCTTCTCGATACGAGGTGGGAACGATGAACATGGCTGGGAGGTTCATTGACCATGATGATAAGCTTGGGAAAGGAGCACTTGACACCGGGTTTGCGAAAACCAAAGAGTTGTATCGCATTCGATTTGCGCAGGACTATCAAGTTTGTAATTGCTGGGATTGCGAGGCTTTGCTCTCCGCCACCAATGTCCCGGTGTCGCAATTCCAAATGGGAGACAGTGGAATAGCGCGTGACGTGCATGAGAACCTAGCTTACCACCGTGCAGTCGAGATAGCAAGGCGGAAGGGGCACACTCGATTACCAATTCGCACCCGGAACACTTGAACATAGGACATCCAGCATTCACTAGTCGTTGCCTCATCGTTTCTCTATCTCTAGCACTTTCCAACCTGAAAGCCAACCCATTCAGCCATTCAAACAACCGCTCTCGATCTGTCGAATTCTGTCTCGATACACCATTCTGCTGTGCACTGCCAGTCTGCAGAAGATAAGGCCTGACAAGTCCTCTGCTGTTATTCTCCAAGCGCTGACTAGGGGTCCGGGAAGAGATGGAGCTCTACCTTCGATATCTGAAGGAGGAGGGCCAACCTTCAAGACAATGACGGAGCCTATATGCTGGAGTTCGGGCACTGGCAACGGCCAGCGTGGACGATTGTCTCTGTCTGCGTCTATGTCATCGTGGGCCGTACCACGTGTGGGCTCTGATGGCCCAACAGTGTTGTATAATTCCGTTAGAGATTGAATGTATCTCCTATCAGAGCGTGCGACAAGATCAAATTCATTCACAATATTGAGTACCCGAGTGCGTGATGTCAGTTTGTCGAGCGCTGCCTTGTCCTCTTGAGATAGACATTTTGCAACCGGGGGGCTACCAAAAGTGATGCAAGAAAATGCGACGTTGGTGACTAAATGACGTTACAAGCCGTAAAATTATGAATTCAGGATCCGTATATAACTTACAAGTTGCTGCGAATTTCATCCGAAAGAACAGATGGAGAAGAGACGCAACAGCGCCGCCGGCCGAGTGTCCCGTGAAGAGAAGATTCGTTCTTGGATTTTGTTCCAAGAGATTTTCAATCCGTGCGGATAGGGGCTCGACCAGTTCCATCGCGGAGTTGAGGAACCCGGCATGTGCGTGAAGTGCAATGTTAAGGTGGGTCTCTGGAGTACCATCTACTTTAACATTTTTCTGTACATGAAGTTGAATATAGCCACTAGAATCTTGTAGGACAAACTTACAAGCAAAATATCCGCTTTTTTAGGTTCGCCATGGAGGTTTACCACGTGATCGACTTTACTTGCAGTGCCACAAACGGCGATGACAATATACGAAGCAGAAGAAGAAGATCCGGCGCCGAATTGCCCTTGCTGAGGGACAGTACCTATCGTGCATGTCGTCGTTTTAACGCCGCCAGTCGCAGAACCCGAAAGAGAAAACTCAAGCCTGGATCCAGTTCTTTCCGGTCCGTCTCGCTGATTTGCCGCATCCGGCTTGTATGCTTTTTCGGCGCAGTCCCAGGCAAGCCCTATGATTTCGGCTTCGGTACGGTCGCTGCGTGTAATTAGCGATACAATCTATGCGACTACGAGGGATCTACGCCCTCTTACCATTTCCATCGCTCCGCAGAGCGGCAGAATGCAAGAGAAGAGTTGGCATATTCAGCAACTTTGGAATCGAGGCGTTCAAGTCCAGCCGTCCACTGGGCACGGAGATCGCCTATATAGCGTTATCTGATGGGCGGAACGCAAAATGAAGTAGAACATGAACTCTATACCTTCGAAATCTATCTCGTCTAGTGCAGCATCTAGCCGTGCTGACAGCTCAGAAGCCGCTCGAGACGCGCCTGTTGAGTTATCCATAGCAGTGAAGCCGGAAGTTGGCAATGTAGATGATCCGTTCAGCCCTGACTGTACTGATGCTCGAACATGTTTATTGTTGATGGCGTTAAAGATGCGTTTCATCTTTATGGATCGTACCTTTCACTGCTTCAGAACTCGCAATGGTTTGGAGGATTATGGAGGTAAGGTGCACATCAGGCTGCAACCCCGACCGGAAGGCGAATGGAGATCTCTTCCAGCCTGATCTCTTGGGACGTTAATCCACACTGTGCACCTGCATGCGACAATATCTCGTAGCCTAAATCCTTAGCCAGGGTTTCAGCTTCCCCAATCCTCAGCTAGGGGGCGGCTTGGGGCCCAATTAGAGCCTGCTAACTGTGCCACCTATCCCGCATCCTTGGGCTTCACCGGCCTCGCCGCTCTGGGAGCCAAGCGCATATTTTGACTGCCTCCTCTCATGTCTGACTGAACAACCAGGGTCCGCAGGGATATTGTAGCAGTCATGATTGGCTTGATAGCGCCTCTGTCCAGGTATTGTAAGCCTCAACGCACAGGTTTCCACTCAAATAACTTAGCTCTGGCCAAGTGAATCGCTGGGGAAGGGATAAAAGAAGGCTAGCGAGAGAGTATGTAGTGCAATTGCTGTGAGCTAGGCTTCTGAAGATCTGCAATATATATTAATACTCTCTCGGTTGCATAACGAGCGTATAGGTAAGGTCAACTGTCCTACAAATGCTTACCCGTTAAGTGAAAACCTCACCCTACTTTATGAATTAAAGATATCCCTTGGACCGTACGTCCTTTTTGTCTTCACTTTTAAACGAGACGAAAACAGATACCAGCACATACGACCATAGCACGCGGAGAATTTGGCCTCTCGTCCGATCGACCATAAACAAGCCGTGTAGCGCCCGTTGAGTAGTAGCGTGGGTGACCAGCTGCGAATAGCGTGGTGT
>JAFHBW010000042.1:0-110857 GCA_019022765.1 Westerdykella sp. P71 | reverse complement strand
TGAATCGGGTGGTAGAGGAACGACAATCTACGTTATAGATGACGGTTTTGATGTCGATCTTCCGGTGAGTCTACCCTTTGAGAATCAGCCTACCCTACTGACATCAAAAGGAACTAGCAGCGCAGGGACGGAAGGTGGAACATTTTGTGGCGCCTAATCACCTCACAGTTCCTACGGGATGGTTAGAGAGCCACAGAATAATCCATAAGAACATTCGCATCATTTTACCTGAAGATATCCGAGGCGGGGATGTTGGCCATGGTATGAAGATGGCTACCATAGCGGCCGGCAAAACCATCGGAGTAGCTCCAAATGCTGACCTCTATCTGTTAAAGTTCAAAGGCACTTTCAACCGCGGGGACAGTCCAGAGGACAAAAATAGAGGCTTAGCCACACGATATGCGGCTGTGATGGAATGCCTGAGCCGTATCCAAAGCCATGTGGAGGAGAGGCTCGAGGAACACAAAGAGGCAAAGTCCGTCGTCAACATGTCATTCGGTAAGCATTTCTTGACGTTTAATAGACCATGACTGAGTAGCTGCAGGGTTCCGCGTGTCAGACCCACAGGGTCCTGATATGGAGAGGATATTTACTCGATTCTTTTCTTGGGCGGCAGCGCATCGCGTCCCGGTCGTCATTGCGGCGGGCAATAATGTGATGCAGCCCTTGCACGAGGGAATTCCGCAGAAGTTTGGAACGCCCAACAATATGATCATCACAGTTGGAGGCATGCGGGAAGATGGAACCCTGTATGCGGAAACATCACCTGATATTCCAAATGAAGATGGCTCCATGACCGTTTTCGCTCCGGCTGTGAATGTCTTTGCCCGGCAGAGTAGGAGACGACGATCGAGACCCCTTTCAAAACACCGGGACCAGTCAAGCAGCCGCTATTACTGTACGCTAATCAGACCCTCTTCCTTAATATTAGCACTCTGCTGACTATGCATTCAGTCTGGCCTCATTGCCTACATCTACGGTTGCATTGGTCTTTGCCTGATCCACGACCCAAATCTCCCGCTACCAGAGGACAACATCAAAGAGTTCTTAGTCGCCCACGCCTATCCTAGAACCACCCTACCAACTGTCAACCCGGATGGCTGGTCCAGCATACCACAGCTAAACGTGGTCTATAATCTTGCAAATGGGGACACAGCTCATCCCCAATCACCTTGCGCGATTCACTTCCCCAAACGCCAGGATCAGAACGTCTCAGCATTTTCTGTAGCTTCTACGCTGACCTCGTCTACTCTGACAACAACTCCAAGGTGAGTTCGATCAGACTATCTCCAGGGATAGGGGCTGACCGCCAAAAGCGCGACTCTAACTAGCACTGTTACAATCACAGGAGCTTTAACAACGTCTGCACAGGGCTCAGCGACGTCATCTTCTGCAAGTAGCTCTCCCACAGCTCCTCTGCCTTCAGGTTCATTGAAAACTCTGTGTCGAATAGCGGTAAATGAAACCGAAAATGCTGATCCTAACAACCATGGTGAAGAATGGTGGAAAGTCGACATCTACCGTGGAGATGCCACCACTATCGACGGTGCATTTCCTTTCTGCTACCGCGCCGAGAAGTCCGATGAAAGAGCAGGTATCGAAGTGAACTGTCCTCATCTGGGTCCCACGTCGCTGGGGAGGATTTCTGTCCGGCGAGAAAACGGCGACGATCTCCGCTTTGTATGGGGGGACAAGACGTGGACAGCGTCAAATAATGACCATTGTAGACTGCTGAAGCCCTGGCAAAACACAGACGACCCCAAGGAGTTATGTGCTCATGACTTAATGAACATAAGCTTTTACTAACCCTTAGGAACAGAGAATGCGGAAGGTTGAATGCAGTTTTGAGTGCACGGTTGATACCTCCATGAAACCCATCTACGAGTACCCTGGATTGAACCAAACGGTAACAACACCATCGTAAGGAAAGATATGAGGACTTGGGTGGACGAAAAAACGGTGACGGCAGTAATCTAGAATATCTCTCACTTACGTCTACGCAGGGTGTAGACTTCCACACTCACAATACTTTCATTCGAACTTGCACTCCTCCCTGGAATTATTGAATTTAGGAAAGTGTCACCGCCGCGAATGTCTGCGAGTTGTCTCCTTCCTCCTCCAAAGCCAGTCTTCGAACTCCTCTGGTCCCAGTCCTTGCGGAACTTCACCCAACGCCGTCTTCCACTGCATCGACATTCCATAATAATCATGCAGCGAAGGGTATCGAACAAATTTGCTGAACTCAATCACGTCGGGGCTGTCGTCACCGAGGAAGGTCTGATACAGAGACATCATTCTTTCTGCGAAGATCCGGCTTCTCGCCAAGTCTCCATTTGCGATGGCAATCTGAAAGGCGTCAGGATATGCCCGAAGTAGCCCGCTCCCGTCAGGTCTTAATTCGTTATGTAGCTGGACCTGTTCATTGACATAGCCAAGCATCTGCAGAGCAGACGAAATGAATCCTAGTACGCCACCTTCATCAAGGATGCAATCCAGCTCGTGAATGCGATCGAACTTTGAGTCGGTGTTCTTGCTCTGGACAGGGGGTAAAGAGCAGAGTTGACACGAACACATGAACTTGAATTTCTGCCAGAGCTCCTGCTGTCGCGCCTGGCGGTTTCTGCGAATACCTAGGTAATATATGGTGATCTCCTCCCCTTTGCAGATATCTCTTGCAGCATGGATCGTGAGCTCGTTGAGATTCTCGTTCCAGAAATTGTGTGCATTATTGTCACAGGCGTGATTGATCCGGCATGCTGTGAAGAAAATACCACCAGAATCTAGATCCGGTCCAATAGGTAATGCGTTGGTTCGAAAGATTCCGTGCCACCTCTCTGTAGTGTTGGTATATGGATAGATGTTGTCCAGAGATAGAAACTCTTGGTACTGGCCCTCTCTTAGAGAACTAACTTGCTGATGAATACTCATCTGTAGTTGCTCCATATTTGCCACACAGGAACTGACACTCATGATAGGTTTCTCAGAGACGATTCGGGTGCCTTTGGAGATGTCCTTGGTCGCGATGAGACCTTTACCCTTCCCAGGTACATCTTCAACAGCATACATGGGTTGGCTCGCTGTTATTCCCATTGCGCTAACTTTTCACTCTTGCTGAGGGTACTTTTATTAGTTATCACGCCTTCATTGTGGAACTCCACTCCAAATCTCACCGGAGAGCGAACATACGGAGGACATCGGCCGCGAAAACCAGTGTGATAAGCAGCGGGGTAATGTGACAGCCTGATTCTGCAACACAGGAGATTGGCTGCGGACTTGCTATTGATATCTGCCGGCTGCATGACAGGTTCTGGTGCATAACTGCGGCTTCCGACCAATTGCATTATGATGTAGGGACATCATTGGAGGCCAATAGTGTACCAGAAGTCCAAAACTTTAACAGAGCGAAAATATTCCCTTAACATGGAAAACCACAGCATTAAGCACGAGATATATTTATTTCATGTCATCATTGAAGTAGGCCGTCGAACGTCAGTGGACCACCTCTCTCGCCCAAACCAGCACCGCATCCGTCCCCGCAGCTA
The DNA here is from genome assembly GCA_019022765.1 of Westerdykella sp. P71. Lineage (NCBI taxonomy): Eukaryota > Fungi > Ascomycota > Dothideomycetes > Pleosporales > Sporormiaceae > Westerdykella > Westerdykella sp. P71. The sequence goes on along the minus strand of JAFHBW010000042.1, from coordinate 107,315 downwards.
CATCAGGAATATCATAACCATCAGACGTGGTAGTGATCGCTCTCCCTGGCACCGACAACCTGAATCCTGGCTTGTGACCGAGTTCGTTCACATTCGTGCAGCGCATCATAACATTCCCAAAAGCAGCTACCACTACATGGTGAGCGCCAACCTCAAGTGCTTCCGTATCTCTTCCGCGATGAGTTGCCCGTTCTCCTTTGAGACGTTCGATCCCACGTAGGACATCTTATGCCCTGACCCATCGACGTCCTCGTACTTGGCTTTTGGCAATGTTAAGTCCATGTTGGCTACTTCTTCGATACAACCCAAGGCGGCTATGGGATCATATGGAGTGACGATAGTATACGGTAAGAGTTCCTTGATATCAACGTGATCCTTTTCCATGAGCTCCTTGGGCACATCTCGGCACCCACTCTTGAAGAACCAATCTCGATTACACCATGGAAGATGTCGCTCGCCTTCTGGCTTACATGCATCCTCGTAGTAATACTTCTTCTGGATATCGTGGATGGTAAAGATGTAAGTGGCGACTTGTTTCATCTGTTTGGAAGCGCGCTCGGGATTGAAGATGTCTTTCTTGAATCCAGAGACAAAGGCTGCTTGCTTTTCGTAGACCGTACACTCTATCTGGTTTTTCTGGATGAAGTCGTAGAAGTGATTGGCTGCTACGAGGTCATCAGAGTTGTTTCTAGCCTCGTTATGTGCAACCAGCTTCCTCCTGCTAACTTTCTCGCCCAAATACGAGTCACCAACGTTCACAACCTTGCAGCCTGCTTGTATGTGTATTTCTGACACAACTGCTCTGAACAAGTTTGGGTTCTGCTGCACGATCGTCCAGGTATCGCGAATGCTTGCGATGGAAAGCAGTCGTATCTTCTCATTCTTGCTTACAGCTTCGCCAAGGATGTCCTTTGCTAGCTCTAAGTAGTTCTTGAAACCGGTTGGGGGCCAGGCTAGAAATTCAGGCTTCAGGGCCTCCTCCGTCCATTTTGTGCTTTCACGTTTCTGATCGGTGCCCTTGGTTCCTTCAGCAATTTCCACGTCGTCGATTCCCATATGCTGCTTTAGAAGCCAATAGGTCAAAGCCGCTCTTTTACCCACCGGGTCAAGGGTTACAATGATGCCTTTGAGGTTGATCTTCTTCTGCTTGTGGTAGTACCCAAGGATAAGTATGGCCATCATGTCATCGTAGTCATTCCCAACGTCAGTGACGACTAGAACGTTGGGAACTGACTTCTCTCCTGCATCAGCTTTAGTTGGCATATTTGTCGATGGAAGGTCGTCTTTATGGTCGTTATTCGTGTTGTTGGAGGAATTCTTTGTTTGCCGTGGATGGCAGAGTGTGGAGATCCAACGTAACATTCAGAAGGTTTATATAGGCCAGTCGACCTTTCTTTGACTGTTCACTGTGAATCAACGCTTTGTAAACGCCTTGGATGAGACATGGAGCTGGACAAACAGGAGTCATCGACGTGGGGCAGCAGTTCGGCCTGTGCTTTCCGTCATGCTCATGCTCATGAACCGACTTACACTATGCTTTGTTGTAGCCTGGAGGCATTCCGATTACGTCACGGCCGCTATTTCAGATCCCAAAAGAAGGTGCGGTATGATCACTGTTATGTATTGTACATACTGTTGTCAGTAGGCTGAAGTTGTTGATTGCCGTGCGAGGGGGCTGAGCTGAGCTGCTTTGAGGCAGTGCATTGTGCCACATATTACCGAGCTAACCAATTGCATACCCGGAGAACTTCTGCCTATTGGTTTTTGATGCCGCTTTCAATCGCCCGGCACGGGAGCCAATACCACTTCTAGAATAGCTTTACAAATCATTATCGAATTGTTGAACACAGATGAAGACGGGAGTACCTAGATAGGACGTACAGAGTCATCACGTGAGAATCACGTGAGCAAACCTTTGAAGCTTTCCACCTTTTGTTGGCTCGCACTCAAACCCGCAAATTTTGTGTTCCGAAAATGATAGACGGTAGTACAGCAAGCTGCCTTATCCAAAGGTTTTCCAACTTGGCGGATTTCTGAAAGATCATCTCACGCCCGTCAATGTATACACAAGAGACGGTTGCAGAATGAAACGGTGAAAAATTGAAGCTCAGCCCCAAAATTGCAAGGGTTGTAAGACCTGGTAAGCGTAGGAGTTGTAAGAACCGGTAAGCGTAGGATCCTGCTATGGAACCTGAGGAACTAAGCGGCTGTAGACGGCAGTGTTTCACGCCATTTTGCCAAGGACCCTGATGGAGCATTTGCTGGTTTGTTGCTTCGCACTATGTTTTTTGTGTCACTGAACTTTCTGTCGATACTGCAGAGGGGTTAGATCTAGGCATCACTACTCTGTCAATCCAACGGCTAACGGACGGAAAAACAACCTCGCGGCGGACTAATGGCCCGGCAGCATCAACTCAGCCTTCAGTTCGCGGGTGGATGGTGGATGAATGACCCCATGTCCATCCTGACGGAGTGGTCACAGATACTATAGCACTATTATGCAATCATCGAGGTGGGTGGCGAGGTGGGAGGTGAGGCTAAATGTAGATTGCAGGACCGCATGAGCCATCCAGTCCGCGCTTTTTTGACAAATATCTCTCCGTTCCCCTCGGCGGTGAAAGCTGACATGCTTCCGTTCGCTCCTTTCTTTTGAGATTTTTCCGACAACACTCTTGATTGTGCTTAAAAACCTAGTATACATCCATAGACCCTTTATATCCGACGTCGAACCATGGCAGAATCCGATTATATCACTTCCGTCCGTGACTCTGGAGTCTTTCTTTCCGACCCTCAGGCATGCTCTTCAGCGGCGTCGGTAGCCAATCCCACTTCGACTTGCCGCACACCGGTATCCATGTCCAGACCACCCATGATATCTCCGATATCTACAAGGCTGAACAATCTCCGCCGGCCTCCAGACCTCGACCTCGGACCTCCGGCGCCAAGGACGAATGCGGAACCAAAGCCAGAACTCGAGGGGCGATTTGACATGATGCGTGATTCGCAAACGAGGGATAAAAGGGGCTTGAAGTCGCCGGCGCAACTCCTCCGAGATCGCCTGGACCTCCACCCTAAGAAAAGCACCCACGAAAGCATACGAGTCTTCCCACCTCCACGATTTCTGCTAGGTGGATGTATTCTTCCGCATCCCAGTGGCCACATGATCTCATTTAGACGGTGGGATATCTGCGCTCGCACTGAAGGAGGAAGCCCGTCGTGGTGGTGTGCGCTAGACCAACTTGTTATTTTGGACGGTGTAGGAGACATCGATAGCGAATATCTTCCCTTTCGGACACGAAGTAGTAAAGGTCTAAGGGTATCAAAACAAAAAGGCGACCTAGAAAGAATCAGCATTCCGCTACACTGCACCCACTGCTGGGAGATGCTGGGTCGGAAAGAATGGGTGTATGATGTCCGAGTATGTAAACGATCGGTGTGCTGGTATTGTAAAGAACGATGTCGGTGGTTGATCGAACGAGAAACGCCAAAATGTGAAGAACAAGACAGAGTTGGCAAGGCGAGAGCAGACGGTGTATCCAAAAAATGATGGAGAGGAGGATTTGAAGGACAAGATTGTCGTAGAAAAACAGATCAGAAGTCCACTACAGACAGTTGGTGGAGGAAACTAAACAGGGTCTAAAGGGCAGAAATAGAGTATAGTGAAAGCTCTGAAAACTGGAAGATATAGCTATCCTCGTACATACCAATTGGCAAGGCCGCCCGCGAGATCTGGCCCTTGAGGCGTCAGTCCAGCTCCATCGCATCATCCATGAACTCCAAGGGTGTATCATCCATGTCCATCGATTCTTGAAGGCTGTACTCATGGTGCTCGGTACGAGACGGATTCGATCCCAGGGAAGAGGGAATGCCGGACTGATGAAGTACTATGTCAAGGGCATGCTCACAGCCATGGAGGATGGTCTGCACCATGAGACCAAGACCTAGATCCTGAAGCTTGATAGGCCCGAGGTGCATGTCAGGAACAATTCCCCACTGCGAAGGGAGCTTTTCATCTGCATCCTTCCAGCGGTTACGGTAATCTTTCGCAAGAGCAAGCTGGATTTGTATATCCTGGTGACCTAATGCAGGATACAGCGGGTTCTTGACATCGCTCAGAGCATCCAGGAGGTTGACATGGAACTGATGGTCGCCTTGGAGCTTCCTTTGGGCATATGCGGGGTTAGTCAGAAGGCGCAAGCCGATGATGTTAGTCCGCGGTGCATTTCCTGACACGTAAATGCTGAAGACTGAGAGACAGACAGTCAAATATCGCTCCAGAAGAGTATAGAACTCAAAGAAGTCGACCTTGAACATGGACTCGGCTTGCTTCTTCTTGGCGTTACTCCCTTATTACATGGTTGCAGATTGGAATCACATACGCTACTCATTCCTCGAAAGAAGGTGAAACTGTACTCGCGGTGAGGCGCAGAGTGTTCATCCCCGGATTGTTCGCCGTCTAGTATCTCGATTGCCCGTGCGTAAGAGGATCCCAGGGAGTCCGCCTTCCACTTTAATCGTATCAATAAGCGCGTCGCTTTTTCTTTGTCCTGCTTCAGTCCCTCGGTGCGAGATATGGCAAGACTTTCTACGGCTGTGCGTGGCGCATACTTCGATGCACCGAGCGATTTAGATGTCATCGCCTCAAGCTTAGCGATCGAACGGATTACCGACTGAGGGGAGGTGAGATGAGTTCCTGCACATGGGTGTGGTTGACTACACAAAAGCAGTACAGGATACCCCGAATAGAACAGAAAGTATACGTAGGAAGGAGGGTGAGAAAAGTGAAAGAAAGCATCTAATGCACGACGTTGGCCATGACCACAATAGGTACATGTGCAGTGCCACCTGCAGGATCGCGGACGCGTTTTGGTGGAGTTTCAAGGCTTCCAAGGTTGTGGCTTGAGTGGCTTGACGCTAGCCGTAAACGGTTAGCGCACTTTGTTTTATGTACCGCGCGCTTAGTTGAAACCAACACATCTACCAACATTAGACAATTTAAATAATCTCCATGCAAAAGATATCGGGCCAAAAAAAGATCATCGGTTAGGATCACGCTGAGTCGGGACAATGAGCCGTTCTCAATCCAGCTTTGAGAAAACGACAGCGTTTATATATGATTTCGATGCAGCAAGCCGAAGACCATAAGAACATATGTAAACAATGGCAAGTAGGGACCGTGGTGATTGTGTGAACGAAGGAGGTGTTGCTGTTACTTTTAAATGGTTATTTTCCACTCTCTCCAATTGTCCTTAGCAGTATCCAAATCAGACAAGATTAGCGCAAAGGCACCGACAGTACCCGTACGTGGACAGCGGAGATCGGATGATGGCTAGTCAGTACTCTTCTGATGTTTGGCTTTGAACGTTCAAGTGACCATTCAGTCATTCATCACGCCTCCGGTACTAACACCGGAGGGTGAAGAAATGGTGGATCGCGGATGGCCATTCACCCGCCGAATCTTTGATGCTCTGAACATCCTGGACATCTGCTGGGAGAAGACGTTGGCACCCGACATGGTATTGTAATTTGTGCGAGGAGTATGCTTTTGCCGGGATGCCAGATGACGAAAGTCGGTTGTGTTCTATGGATTCTGAGATAAGGACGGCAGTGACTAAGTGCTAAGGAATTTGATGGTTTAAGCAACAGCATCTGGCATGAAATGGTTCAGTGAAGGTGAAACAATGCTTTCGGAGAGATTTCCGATGATCAGTTCGCTGAAGAACCTAATATAATAACCTTAAGCATAGTTTTTGCATACCTACACCCTCTAACTCTTTGTTAAGGTCGTATGTGTAACGACTTCCAAGTCACCACGTTGCAAAATGCAATTAAATTGCACAATTAGTCAACTCGACCATAGGGTTATCACTAGGTGTATAAATCATGCAACTTACCCAGCAGCCATGATAACAACGCAGTCACACAGGTTGATGTATCTGTTACAACGAATGGCTCGATTACACATTGATAGGTTGAGCTTTGTAGGTTAGGAAAGACCATCGACTTTCGAACAAGTTCTGTGAGCCTTCATGTCCTCGCCGAAGATGGGTCAGTGACGACTCAGTGTCGGAACACCATCTGAAACTTGTGGGTTACACCACCCCTCCCTGTACATGTTAAGTGAAATGGGGCATCTGTTCTGTATTCCTTCTCTATGCGAGTATATAGTCATTCAAGTGGATGTATAACTTCTGTCAAGCAAAACGTAGACACATGACGCATAGTAGTATAAAGTCGCTAGAATGACCCCATGGATTACGGTTGGTATACTGTTTCTGGGTCATAAGACATGTAACAGCTGACTGGAACTCATTATAAGAAGAGAACGACATGCACTTCGTTCTTTCTATGCCTATGCAATTCCTGCAAGAATTTGGAACCGAGAAGAAAAAGAAGAGGTGATTCCCAAAGGCCACGAAAAAAAGTCATAAGCTTCACAGAGAAGTTAGGTGAAATTGCCTCTGATAACGGAAATACCGCCTTAGAACATATGGAAAAAGTCTTGATCAAATATACAATCTTTAGCGAGAGAAGATTCCCGAGCATGGACTGCCTCCAGTTGATTTGCTGCACCGAAATTCGGCTCTTATTCGGTGGTTCCAACCTTGATTCGCTGTGCAGTTACCATCTACATCATAGACGCTCCACACTAAACTCAACCCAGCCGAGTTGATCAATGCTTATTTTCACGACCACTCACCCTTTCTTTCTCTACCTGCGCACCTCCGTCATTCTGGCATGATAATTGGCGCATGATGCTGAGACCTCTACATTCGCACTGAGATGACAGACTAGGACAACGATGAGGTACACTTGATGCGAATGCTCACCTCATATCCATCCACGAGGAGATGGTCGCTGTATTCACAGTATCGCTGCGAAACTTATAGTCTCAAGAGAATCTGGGAGCTAACTTACCCCGCATGACCGCAAGGGAGGGCTCTAGAGCTCATGACCCGGCCAAGGACTATGGATCCGCGAAGATTTATTCGCGCATCCGGAAAGTGCTGACAGACCGTTGGGCTAACGGGACCCCAGAACCTCGATGGTCGCCACAGCGTGCTTTGAGTTAGCTAAAGATCCGGGGAGCTTCTGCGGCGTTATAGCCTCACCGAATAACATCACGAGAGCATATCTAACGGGCATTCCAGAAACATTGAATGACGTTATGGCTTCTTGCTCAACTCCACCATCACAGCGGTCTTCATGTGTACTCCTCAATTGCTCTGTTCAATCGGCGTGCAGGGCAGGGCGTCGGCCTCAGATGGACAACGAATTGACTTCTTCCAGTGCTTAGAGCACAACTCTAAGGCTGAACTGAACAAATGAGCTACTGAAACGGATGCATCAACAGCGCTTTCAGGTTGGCTTGGATCACATGGATATGCGCGATTTGGTGGGACGGTGTGACCATCATAGCGTCACTACAAGAAATATTCTGTGCGAGGAATGGTCAGATCGGAGTCTTATGATGTTTTTTCTGCGAGTATAAAGCCGAAGAAGCTGGCTCCCGATCAGCTTCCTTTGACATACGCAATATCCCATCGCGATCTGTGCTGGACTGCATAACCCATCATCACCCGCATCGTCACCACCATTTTCATACACAACAGCAGCAAGCCGCACGAGCTAAACATCTAACATGGCTGGCCTCCCTCACACCGCCGCTCGAGCCATCGTCTCGGTGTCCAACTTCTTCACATGGGCCTCCTCCGTCATCGTCGTTGGCATTACTGGCTACTTCATACACAAGTACACGACTGACAAGAATATCAAATACTGGATGATCATTGCGACGATCACGCTTGCTTTATGGCTACCGTCCTTTGTGCTGCCGTGGATTGGACGCGACGGTTACCGACCATGGTACTTCCCGCTTAATGTTGTTTTCTCCTACCTGTAAGTCATTCCACCGTTACCAGGCCTGGAGTGCTTGGGGACCCGAACACGTGCTGACAATCCTTGCAGCTGGCTTACTGCCTTCATCTTCGCGGCTCAGGCCTACAATCGTGGCCACTGCCGTGCAAATTCGCCCTTCGGCGCACGCTGCTCGCTCAAATATGCAAACGAGGCGTTCATGTTCATCGCCTTCTTCTTCACCATGGTAGCCCTAGTTGCTGACGGCTTGGCTGCCAGGGAGACTCGAGTTGCCAGTACGCATGTCGAAAAGGACGTAAGGCAGTCGGCTGACACGACCGGTCCTACAGGGCAAGTCTGAAGTAAACCGGCGCTCGTGTCGGTCGACCAGGTGTGAAGGGATAAACAGAAAAGGAGGGATAATTTGAACGAGGAACGCATGATGGTGCCGTGGATGAGTGAAGAAGAGCTTCATTACCGTCGTCAATGGTAGGCACGTCGAGTTTTCGTATCATTGTTTCCGATTGAGGACGGAGCATAATTGGTGCATGGGCTGGGCTTAATGGGTTACTGTCTTCGTTACCTCTTTGACAAGTTCCATTGTTTACTGTATCTTCGCGTAATCTTTGATAGTTTTATACCCACACTCACTAGCTACGGTGGGGAGTTAGTTTTGCTGTTGTGCACACGTCAAATATCCTTTACTGCATTTGTAAACGGCCTGCCTCTCTTCATTGCTGCCATCGTGTTGAAATGAATCAAAGAGACAAGTATCCATGTTTACACGACACACTGCAACACGCTCATCAGAGCCACAAAAGCGCCAAAGGGTGGCGAAGACCACAATGATTCACGTCTAGAAATCACTATCAATCCCCGACCCACGAACAAACCCCATATCTCGCCAGCATCTGCCCTACCACAATAAAGCCTCCCACAGCCGGACTCGCACTAACCACATACAATAGTACTCTTACTTTCGGCCCGAGCCCCGCCCACTTGACCTGCACCTGCTCCGCATCCTTCCTCTCCTGGTCCAGCGTCCACCAAAGGCCCGAAGTAGCGCCAAAACAAAGCCACTGCAGCGTATACGACTTCCAAGTCGAGGACTCGGAGTGGGGAATTGTGCCGGAGTGGAAACGAGTCATGATTCCGTTGATGGCGAGAGGAGTGAGGGAGATGAGGAGCGCGATGGTGTATTTGAGGAGCCAGAAGCGCCAGGCAGGGGGTAAGGGAAAGCGCATCGTTACCCTACAGCGAACTATTTCCGTCACGGGTTGCTTTTGTAACCAGATGTTGGTGATTGGGTATTGGCGATTCCAGATGGGTTCTAAGTTCTCGGATTTTGTATAGCGACGGCGGATGATATTACAGGATGGCAAGACTAGTAACGGTCGTTCATTTGATGGGCGAAGGTCAGCTGTGAGAGGTTCTTCAAGCGTCTTGTATCGATATTGGCTTTCTGATGACGCAGTGCTGGTGATGCTGGATTTCTCTCCAGAGAGGTTGGGGGACTGGGGAATGCATTTAGCGATACCACATATCTCGAAACTTGCGATGGTAGCCTCTACGTCTGCGTGGTTTGACGGATCAGAACAGAACTTCAAGTCTTGTACATCATGGCAGTCAGCGATGGAGTCAACATTGTTGCAAAACCGAGGTTGCACATCCTCTTCCTCCAGTCTGGCAATCATGCCTCTGAATGAACCGCCTCGTGATCTCGCTTCGTCCATGATAGTCGAATCCACCATATACAAGGTTGAGTACTCTGGTTGACAGAGGCTGCCAATAAGATTGATCGTACTCATGACAGCGAAGGGCGCAACAGTGAGTCCAAATGCCGCAAATCCGAACTGTTCGATCTGATCTCCTCGGGAACGGTACAGTGTCATTGAAGCATATGCCGTTTGTGCGAGGGCGCAAAGCGCCTTTACGATGTTGTAGTTGGCTGCAATCTCCACTTTCCCAAGGTGTGTTACCGATAGGTCCTTTGCGAACAGGCAGTCTCCTGGTACTATTGCGAATGTGTAGCCTTCTGGTAAGCTACATGTCCCATGAATGACCTGTCGATGAACGTAAACGGGGCTGCCAAATCTTGAACGTATCCAAGGCGGTTCATAGATAGCAACATATACCCCCCTTTTACTACTATCCGTCTCTTGGAGATCTTCCTCTAAGCCACCAGACGTTACATCTTTCGGACCCATTTTCACAACCGCATTCTTGATCTCCGAGCCGTCTACGGGCCTCCACTTGTTTGTCCTCACCGCCATACAAAGAGCACCACTCCTAGCCGCTTTTCTCAGATCGTCGTTCCAGTACCAAATCGCGCCGCTTAAGATAGCTTCGATGCCCCTATACAGTCCCATCGCAGGGTGTAGAAGACAGCCAATGATTGTCGCTGTAAAATCGATGGACCGTTCTCCTGGCCTAGTTATCACGGTCGCAGCGTGGGCAACATAGTTGAGGAGAAAGAATACGATGACATCCGTCCATCTGGTCGGAGTACAGAGCAGGCCCGCCGTGCCATGGTCGGAGGTGCCTTCAGGAAGTGCCAGAGTAATGTTCTGAAGCGGGCGACCAGATACACCATGAAAGATAAGCGAGAGAAGAAGAAGAAAATGCGTCATGCTGTAGAGTTAAGAGAATGCATGTTTACATTCATTGGACAAAAAGAGTTCCCTGGAATACTATTTCAACCGAATGTTCAAACTCGTGAGGTTGAATTAGCCTTGACCGGAATCTCGTATTGCAGGCAAGTCTATTGGACCAAACCCGCGATGGCTGAATCTCAGCCATTCAGATCGCGCTCCCACAGAATTTGAGGGCTGTGCATGCTTGGAATGTCGCTAACACAACATAAGTGGCTTGAATTCCGGGTATCAAGCTTTGGAGATGAGCCATTATTCGTACATTCGTTCGTTCCTACCCTCTGATATGGCTCGCAGACGAGGAGCGTTGCGCTCCCTCAAGGGGTTTGTATTAGCAGTAACAAGAATAGAAGACATAACAGAGATGATAAGAATGTAGAGAACTGAACGGGAGACTGGGTTAGGGTTGCCCAGATTACTCATGAAGATACTATGTGCAGAATGGAATGTCACTGCGGTTTCAGGTACCTTGCGCTATAAGTATTCAAAGCTGATAAGCTGACCAGAGAGCGGAGTTGTTCTGAAAACCTTCCGTGATCTGTCCTTGGTAGGTATCTGATCCGGACAACACAGTGTTTGATGTTTAGTTCCGTGGAGCTTCACTGCAATTCACACCTCGGCTGGACCCCGCCTAAACAAGCCCTGCCAAGTTTCGGACCAACCATATTCTACTTAGCTTCACGAAGCTAAAAGGCGATCGCGTAAGGCCGCATAAGCCCGCTCAGCCACACTTAGCCTCGCCGCCACTCCTTTGGAACAACTCTCAAACCTCCCCCCTCGAACCGGAGACAAAAGCAGCGGACCCCTCAGAAAGTGACACTTTTCATTCTCTCGATCACTAATACTTGCATTTTCTTTCGTGATTTTCTTCAGGAAAGAGAATCGCTACCCCAACGCTTTAATTTCTTTATTCACAGCCGTCCTGACTGCAAACGGATTCCGAAGTCGTGGCAAAGAAGGACTGTAAAGAGCAGAAGAGGCAAACTCTTTGGCGCAACCTTCCGAACGGACGACAAATCCAAGGTTACCAGGTGCCTATCCTCAAGCGCAGAGCTACTAGCTAGTGCCGAACCTCATCTGCTTCCGCGGCATCTCACCCACCCATCAACCTCTCCCCGAAGAACCAACTTCACACCTCCATCCACAATGGCAACCAAATACGTACGTTACTCGCATTCAGACTCCATCAGTAACCCTTCATACTGACGTTCCTTTAGGACCCCAACGCACCTCCCCAGTACCCCCAGTCTCCTCCTCCGGCAGCGCACTCCCCCTATAACAACCCCGGTGCACCAGTCCCATACTACAACAACCAACCCCCGGCCAACGCCGACTACTACAACTCCTCTCCAGCACCACAGCAGGGATACTACGGCCCTCCAGGAGGGCCGCCGCAATACGGACAGCCGCAGTACGGCCAACAGCAACCGATGTACTACCAGCAAGGCCCTCCTCCCGGCGGATACTATGATGGAGACAGGGGTAGGGGTGGAGGCGCGAGTAGCGGACTTCTGGGAGGATTGTTGGCAGGTTTGGCGTGTTGCTGTTGCTTGGACCTTTTGTTCTAGGCTGAAGAGGGGGAGGGGAAACGAGCCCTGGGGCAATTGTGGCGTCACTTTTCAATTAAGAGATGATGAGAAGTTCGCGTCCGGTCACATTTCTCTTTTGTTAGCTGGGTTGAAGGTACACGGAGGGAAGCCTATGAGACATATCCTTCGATCAGATGCTGTGGCATCCGATCTGACGGATCAGTATCAGGAGTGGTGGAGGCCTTGATACGGATGCGAACGTCGGGCTTCTTACAGAGCCTCACTCAGGCCATCACGGCAACTGTTTCCATATGTATCCATATCCGCGGGCAATGAGTCTCTGATTCTTAAAGTAATCGAATTCACAATCAAGTTGACATTATACATTTGCGTTTTTGCCTCGTCGTGCCATCTTGTGTGTTTTGGCAAAGATATTTGGTTATTAAAGAACGCTGCGAGGCCTACATCACAAGCCCCGCGCAAATAATAGAGCAAGGTAAGAAAGATTTCGATGATTGGATATCACATTACATCACGTTGGTCCACACGCACTATACTGTCGGGAACTGCTAGGAAACGATCTATACAAACCTTCATATTGGAGGCGGTAGGGTACGGATTCGCGTCGGGGACGGCATCGAAGTTATACAGGCATCGGAGGACGACGTAAAGGGTCTATGGGAATTCGATCGAGTAAAGTACAGGGATGAAATTTCCGCAAACCGGCTCGCTCGACCGACCGACCGACCGACCGATAAATGCATCGTCACCGATCGAATTGGTGCCGCCGAAAATCGTTCGTTCGTTTACCATATTCCGCATCGATCGTGCTGCCTGCTGAATTAAGTTGAAACCAAGTCGCAATCTCGCTGCCGTTGAAAAGAAAAGGAAGGCCGAATTCATGGGGATATATCTCCACGCCTGTGCAGCCGATTAATGCAGACGGCCAGAGCCATTGTTGACGACCGTTGAGCACTTGATGACATGGCTCTACTCCGCCGTGTCGAGGTCATCGTGGGCTCCTGCAGGGGGAGGAGACTCAACTTTGAGGTCGTTAGAGTGATGTCAGAATCAAGTTAAGAGTCATTGTGAAAGCCTACCCTTGCGTTCTTCACCGTTGCCGGCACCGTTCTCGCGCTCGCGCTCACGCTCACGCTCACGGTCCCCACGGTCTCCACGGTCTCCACGCTCGCGTTCACGGTCACGATCAGACTCCTCTCGGTCACGATCCTTCATCTCACGGTCACGCTCATCGGGGCTTCGGCTGCGGTCGCGATCACGGCGGTCGTAGTCACGCTCACGGCGATCATCCTTGCGGGGAGAGTAGTCGCCACGGCCTCGGCGAGGGGAGACGCTCCGACGCCTGGGAGAACGATCGCGTCCACGAGGGGTACCACGGTCACGGGCGGCGCCAGAGTCGAATCGCCAGGATGCAGATGGAGGAGTACGAGCCCACTGCGAGATTCTCAGTCTCTGATAACTGGCTGACGCATCTGCAACAAACATACCTCGATCTTCAACAAGTCATCACGGCCAATGCGCTTATTGTGCATCTCATGGTAGGCATCATCAGCATCGCGGCGGCTCTCATACTCCACGAAGGCAAAGCTAAAGGCTATTAACGGACTTGTCCTTCGTGAAGGACCAGAGAGGACTTACAGTCTGCTAGAAGCCGAACGCGGAGCAGGGATATCACACCGAACGAGGCGTCCGTACCTTTGAAGGCATGTTAGAATGGCAGAAAGAGACTGTGTACGGTAGGCTTTGTGTGGGGTAAAATGGGTGCTCGAGTCAAGGCAACTGCAAGGGCCGAAACGTGGAAAGTGGCTGGGAGAGCGGTCGGCGGCGGAGGAAGATTCGACGGGGGTTATGAATACGAAAGCGGAGAGGGCGAGCAGCGACGTCGGGATATGGACGACGGTCGAGTGTAATGCGACGCATTAAGAGACATACCGTTCGAATTCGTAGGCAAGATCGCGGGCTCGGGTGCCGTGGCCGAAGCCAGTGACGTAGAGAGTCGTACCGCCACGAGAAGACATGGTTTTCAGACAACCGGTAGGAGGAAGACGCGAGTTTCAATAGAGGAGGGGACGCTGCTGGTTGTCGTAGATAGCGCGGGGGAGAGAATGAGTTGAGGTTCAGGTGAGGTCGAAGGAGAAAGAAATCTGCCGCCTGGGGAGGTCGCGTGCCAAGGCAGCGCGTCTTATGTAAGCTGCTGCGACGCGCCAAGAATCGTGGAGGAGGAAACTGCGACCAAGCGCAACCACAGCTTCATCCACAAGCTGCATCCGCACATCCTCGCACTACCCGTCGCCACTACTCCAGATCGCATAGGGTTGCACATACGGATTTCCCTCATTATTAGTCCCCGCTCCTTTCAGCAAAGAGGAGAGACTACAAAGGAACGCGTCCGTAAGGCCTTTGCCACTGCCTTTGTTTCTCACACTTTCTTCATACTCGATTTGCCGCTCCCTCACACACACACACCCAGCAACACATAACCATGTCAGTCGACTTCACGATCGGGTCGCCCTTTGCGACCGCATTGCAAGGCATTGTTCAGCCGAAACTCGCGGAGTACGGATGGACAACGGGAGATCCCGAGGACTCGACAATCTTCGAATACATTCTGTTAATGCTGGGCAACAACAAGGACGAATCTCAAATTGCTTCAGAACTTTCCAACGACCTTCTCGATCTAGGACCTGAGAACCCGGAGACGCAGCAGTTCGCAAACTGGCTGTTCGACCAGATCCGTCAACTGACTAGCGGACCCGCTGATGCTCCCCAACCAAATGAGTACCATATGGAGGCTACCACCGCCGATGCTTCAGCAGCACAAGATACGGATATGGATGGGACTGGGGAGACCAGTCAAAGCAGCATGTATGTCTAACTACCTCAGACCCAAAATCCGAGTTGTAACTAACTTTCTGGCAGCCCGACAGGTCCCAAAGCTATGCGCAACGGGAGCGGTGCGAAAACCCCCCGAGGCGGACGCATGCTCAACAACATCAACAGGCAAATGGGCCGTCAAGATGACTCTGCTCTTCACCGTGTTCGAGGTTCCCAGGGTTCGGGCGGTCGCATTGATTCGCACTCCCGCGCACCGCCAAAAGGCCCTCGATCCGACAATTTAGGAAGAGGTCTCGCTGCAATGGCGAGTGGTAGAGGCGCCGGCAACATTGGTGTATCTATGGGTGGGCCCGGTATGAACATGAACGGCATGACCATGGGGGGCATGGGCATGCCAGGGATGCCGATGGCTCCAATGGGTCAGAATGGGATGCCGGGCATGCTAACCCCACAACAACAAATGGCATTGATGCAGATGTATGAGCAACAAGCTCATATGATGCAGCAAATATTTGCCGGTCAGACTCCTGCACCGTACATCAACCCGAACTTCCCGCAGAACAATCGAAAGAACGGTAGACCCCTCGGCGATCGCATGGATAAATCAAGGCATGGCAACAAACAGTCTCTACCTCCATCAAGCAAATTTCCCAAGAAGGAAGGACAGGACGAGACCATGACCGACAGTGCACCCGCTGGGGATGGTTCCGCGACGGAGGTTGAAGGAGGCCGACCGGACCCGTTCCAGACTATGTGCAAGTTCAACTTGCGGTGCGGAAAGCCGGACTGCCACTTCGCGCACCAGTCGCCCGCCGCACCCGAGGGAACGCCGGTCGACATGAACGACACGTGCAGCTTTGGTGTCAAGTGTACGAACAAGAAGTGCGTTGGCAAGCATCCTTCCCCGGCACAGCGACAGCAGTTTCAGTCGGAGCAGGAGTGTGCGTTCTGGCCAAACTGCCGTGATCCACTCAACTGTCCGTACAAGCACCCAGAGGCGCCTCCCTGCCGGAACGGAGCTGATTGCACCATGCCTGGCTGCAAGTTCTGGCATACTTCAGTCATGTGCAAGTTCAACCCTTGTACCAATTTCCGATGCCCTTATAAGCATGTTGAGGGCCAAAAGAAGATATTCAAAGACAAGGTATGGACGGCGCCCAAACCTGGAGAGGAACAAAAGAAGGAGCATGTCAGTGAGCGGAAGTTTGTGGACGACGACGCGGAAGAGGAGCTCATCATTCCCGGGAAGAGCAGTGACGATGATGTGGTGATCACGACGTAGTGCTTGAGATGCCAAAAAGATAAAAGGGAGGCTGGGGGTTGCAAATGGCTCAGGTTAGTTTGATGAAGCACAAGACGTGTAATGTATTATATCTCTGGCTCTTGGGCCTAGGAGGGAAATTGGCGTTAATGGGTACCTTTTCTGAGGCATGCATTTCATGGTCGCCGATGCGCAGGGCTTCTTCATGCTTTGGATACCTTGGAATGAATGGCGGTTTTCGGCGGTCTTCTAGAGCCGCCCTTTTTCTCTCTTTCAGTCTCTTCTCCCTGATCCATATGCTGTGCTGTGTCGACCAATCTCGTGTGACACTAATTTATCACCAACCATGAAGTTGGAGTTGGACTCTCCATTGTCGTTCCACAGCTGTTCAGTCAGTGGTGTAATGGTGGTCCGTGCGTGACTTTTAACTGAGCGTCATGGAATCCACTCTTGCCAGAACGCTTCGTGGATAGCTCCCCCAAGCAACGAACTGCCCCCCAAAAGCGGCAATGGTGCTCAAGAGGCATGTTTCGTCCCTTGAGTTACCATTCAAGCGTGTCTCGACGCGTTCGCAACTGCCGTTACGATGTACCCGCTGCCACTATTCCTCCACGGCGTCGAAGGACCCTAAGACCATTGCCATATTCGGAGGTGGCATATCCGGCCTCTCGAGCGCATACTTCATAGCCAAACGGTTTCCGCAAAGCAAGGTCACAATATATGAGGCCAAAGATAGGTTAGGAGGCTGGATGCAGTCTGAACGGACGCCGCTTAATAAAGAGAAGCTTCATGGCGAACAGATATTGTTTGAGTACGGCCCTAGGACGTTACGAACCGGTCTTTTGACGCTTCCTACACTGCAGCTGGTGAGTATGATAATACAATCCTTCGTAGCTTGTGCTTACATATTCAAGATTGACGACCTTGGCCTCGTCGATGATGTCCGCACTACGTCCAGGAAAGTGGCTGCACAGCAATCGCGCTATGTATTATACCCCCACCGCCTCGTCCGCCTCCCGTCCCCCGGTCCCTTAGATTTTGTACTACTCTGGCACTTCTGGGCTTCAGGGCTTCTCAAGGGCATAATAGGAGTTCTAAGAGAACCATTTCGGCCACCGAGACCCAAGGAAGAGATTACAAAGGACGAATCGCTCGCGGACTTCATTGCACGCCGGCTGGGTGGAGACTATCGACTGGCCGACAACCTCGTTTCAGCAGTCATACATGGCATCTATGCGGGTGACATTTACAAGCTGAGTGCTAAGGCAATCTTTCCGCAAATATGGAACTTGGAGCGTTACTATGGTTCTGTCTTCGAGGGGTTCGCGAGAATTAGGGTGGGGATCAAGGAGCTGACCAACCGAAATATACCTTGTACTGTGCTTTCACGATACGACTGGAACAGCATCGATAGCATGTTGAAAGACATCGACCTGGATCTACGCGTTCTCGAACGATTGTCCACTAGGAAAACGGCAACGTATACTTTTAAAGATGGCTTGCAGCAACTGGTAAACCGACTGGAAGAGGGGTTGCGCAAGAACAAGAACGTCGAAATCCTCACACAAACCCCGGTTTCGGAGTATAAGTTGAACGCCAACGATCAAATCGAAGTCCATTCTGCTGTACGTATATGCCCTTCACCTAAGCTCAATCCCAAAACGAGTAAGCTAATGAAGACCCCTACCAGTCTAATAATGGCAAGAATCGTACCTTTGACTTCGCTGTCTCAACGCTTCCCAACCCCTCAATTACCCCCGCAGTCACAGTCATGACAGTAAATCTTTACTATACCAACCCACAGGCCATCGAAAAAGGGCGCCTTGGTTTCCCAGACAAGGAGAAAACGGACGGCTTCGGCTACCTTATTCCCCGTAGTGTGGATGTAAAGGAGAATCCCGAACGCGCCCTTGGCGTCGTTTTCGACCACGATGCTACCCCGAACCTGGATCACGTGCCTGGCACCAAACTCACCGTCATGCTAGGAGGACACTGGTGGGACGGGTGGACGGAGTTCCCCGATGAGCAAGAGGGAGAGGAAATGGCGAAGAATATCGTCAAGAGGCATCTGGGTATCACGCAAGATCCAGATCTATGCCATGTCGAGCTTCACAAGAACTGTATCCCGCAGTACACGGTTGGATACGAAGACCGCGTCCGATCGGAGGGATCGCGATTGGAGCAACAGTATAAGGGGCGTGTGTGGGTTACAGGGAACCAATACACGGGCGTGGGTGTCAACGATTGTATCCGCGGAGCCTATCTATTAGCCCAGGATATGGAAAAGGGAGGGTGGTTGGATGACAGCAACAGGATCGGTCTACGCAAGTTCCACGAAAGTGACGATTGGCTTATGGGACCTAGTCAGATGGCACTAGAGGCGACTTTGTTTGGGGCTGAGCTGCCAAAGTATGAGCGGGCTAGTCTTGGGCAGGGAGTGATGTAGGTCTTGACGTATGCACACTTGATGGCTTTGGGCTGTGCGTCGGTTGCAGCATTTGTGGTAGCTCATCCATGGGAAATCGTGATTGTAAAATAGATGGCATATATGTATTCAATGTACATACTTACCCAATAGGGTGTAAATTCGGGTCGAGCACAGTGTAAGGAACGCAGTTCATAGAAGATACAAGGTGCAGGAGGTTTGAAGGCTGGTAGAACACATGTTACATCGTTGCAGATAATAGACCTGTACGCCGACAAGCAAGGCGATCTTGAGGAGATGTGTGGCCTAGACCATATTATCGAGGCCAAGAAGGTAAATTAACAGAACTATGCATCTGATTGTTCGTGCACGGGCTGCTACTCTGGAGAAAAGGGTCATGACAAGGAGAAGCAAGATGGCATGCGGTCCTAATCAGCATAATATTAAGTAACTCCACCTCGCCGACCGATACTGCCTTCTTATCTACGAATCCTTCTTATCCTCAATCGATTTCTTCGAGGTAGACATATCCCTCCCAATGGTGGTGCTTCGTGCATGTCGGCTTAGGCGTGCTTTTTGGCGTCGTCTTCGCAGTTGACGTTTTCTTGGGACACGGGGTCGGCGGTGGACAGTGCCACCCATAACACTTCGACGTCGTCGATGTCTTGACGCTTGTAGTACTACTCAACCCAGTGCTTGACGAAGGTGGCGGCGTAGGGGTTGAAGATGGAGGAAGGGATGAAGACGAAAGCGTATCCGTTGAAGATGGAGGAAGGGATGAAGACGACAGCGTATCCGTTGAAGATGGAGGAAGGGATGAAGACGAGGATGTAGGCGTTGAAGATGGGGGAAGAGATGAAGACGACAAAATCGGCGGTGCGCAGGGTTCCGTGGATTCAAGATTTTTCGCCACGTAGAGAGACAAATGCAGCTGCCCACCGCAATATTGGCTGCTATTCCCCGTGCAAGGTGTGTCACACTGTCCAGAGTCCGCTGGCAGTGTTCCGTTGCCCAGCACTACACCACAGTAGCACTCTTGGCCAAACTCCGTACCCGCAAAAGGATAACCTTTCGCACCGCATGCATTCGAACACGTCTCTGTGGTCATTGCGCTGGCGTTGAGGTAGTCATATTGTGAGTAGTCGAGTGAGCGGCCCGAAGTGCCCTCGGTGTAGCACCCAAGGGAAAGGTAGTCAGAGGAGTTGGCCATATCGTCTGCATCTGGAAATGTTGGGTCTTGGTAGATGGAGATGCGGTCTAGGCCACCGCATGCTTGGGTTGAATCGCCTGTTCATTCCATTATTAGCTTTGGGGCCTGGATAGGAATGAGAAGAGGGCAAGCCCATAAAATGACACACACCATTGCAGGGGAGATTACAATCCGTTTCTGGAGCCGCAGGGCTGGAGACACTGGCGCCACAGAAACATTGACCTGATAGCTAGTTAGTAAAACGGGCCTGCGGGTGAACCATAGATCAGAAGTTTATATGAAAGGAAATCCTCTAACTATGCGTACCGTAGTATTCAAGGCCTGCGTAACGGTAATTGTTTCCCTTGCAGTAAGCGGTGCATTGCTCGACGGTGGCGTTGTAGAAATCGATGTCTGCTTGAAAAGGGAGGGATCGGCTGTAGACGGCGTCCTGGAAGCATCCCGAGTAGACGAACTTGGTATATGGGTAGACACACGGGGGCTGAGGAGGGTTGTTTCTGGCAAGCAGTAAAGGCGAAGCTACGGTGGATGAAAGACGTGCTAGACAGATAGAGAGAAAGATAAAGATCCTTCTCGGAGACATCATAGTGGCAACGAATCGAACGAATCGAATAGGTACCCAGCAGAGGAAGAGTGCGTACTGCGGAATTGGGTGGACATCATTGCATGTTCTTATACTTTCCAATATAGCTACAGCTCGTGCTTATCACCGCGTGTTTCTAGACCTTCCCACACAAGCTTCAGCTCGTGCTCTCTTGGTGCAGGAATGTTGATCGATTGGGTACAAACATCGATCGCATGCTCGATGCATTCCCGTCGATTTTTCCTCCCTTGCACCCCATAGAGAAGTCACAAGTGGTAAACGGTACCGTCTGTATCGACAAATGCGATTCGCGCAGCGACTGGAGTTCTGGGCTTCTGGTCGTTGAAAACTGGGAAGGCTCTGCAGTTGCCCTGTGCTGGAGTCACCCGGATCACCAGGCAACGCATACCTTTTGAGCAGCTCGTATGCAGGGCATATGCAGCATTAAATAGTATCGTCGTATCAGTACGCATATGTGGTTGGCAAGCAGGGGTAAGATGATTATACGAAGCCATCGGGTGACGGTTTGGGGTGTTCGCTGCCGAGTGCTTTGGTAAGAGGCTTACAGGCTTCTATCAATAATGGTAGAGTTGCGGAGTTTCCTGGTGCGTGTCAATACATCGGACTCCCGAGACGGTGGGCGATAAAGAGTGATGCAGGAGAGTATTGGATGGAAGAAGTGGGTTTAGGTGCAGCAGGGCAGGGGTCCTTCACTGCGTCCGTGCGTTCTATCCGAGGGCGCACCTTGCGAGGTCTTCCCAACCAAGTCAAGACACATGCCAGCCCTGCCATCCTTCTCCCTCCCTTGGAGCATCAACGCCGTTGAATCCACAGCAGCAAAATTTGCCCTGAGTGTCGTTCAGGGATCGCGGCATGCAGACGCACATACCTCAAATTCAGCATTGATCAAGTTGAGGAGCAGGTTGTGGGAACTGAAAATCCTCACAACCGCGCCTCCTCTCCCTACGTAATTCGTCCACTGCAATCCATTTTCATCAGGGTAAGGCTCTTTGCGCCAACTGTCCACTGGTTAAAACAACCTGGACAGTCCGTTACCCTCCATCGCACGATCATAGATGAACTTTGGTGTACTAAGCAGATATACTCATTCTTGGGCGAGCCCGCAGTGAGCCGCTACTGCTTCCTTGAGGGATGCCACCTGTTTCCTTCCTTCCAGCGTAATGCTGGCAAGGTAGCTTCCCCTTTTGATACTGAAATTTGCCTCCATGGAAATGCGAGAGCTGTACCTGGCCAGGACACCAACCTCACACTGTGTCAGTCTTGCCTGATTCCCAACAAGTCTTCCGGTCAACCGGAGGACGCAGCAGTCTTAGGCTCTCCTCAATATTTCTAACAGCAACACCTATTATCTGCTCCGGCCAGCATGTTGTCCCTTGTCACGCCGAGGAAGAGGAAGGATACTCACAATGCGAGCCCACAATATGTGGGTAAAGATAAAGTTCGCGTCGTGGAACACCCCGGAGGCGACAGTACACAACACCAGCCCTCTCCGCGCAAACCCTTTGGACTTCGCTCAAATTTCTCGAACAATTTTGGTCTACTGGGATTTCGACTTGGGGGTGTGAGAATTCTATCTGTTTTCCGCAATGGCAAAGGTATACCCTATTTCAGCGCCTTTTAACTCTTGTTAACCTGGCAAGGCTCCGGAGTGAGCTCGCCTCCTACCAGTGTCCCGCCGAATAGCCCCATTTCGAGCAGATCCGACACCACACAGCGGACGATTGTCAGACTTGTTGAGGAGGAACCGACGCATCATCTATTGCGACACAACAGCGTTCCCCATTTCGGAAAACCTGGACTTCGGCTTTCTGTGCTGAAGAACATGAGAACCTCATCATCAGCGCAATTCCCAGAGGCGCTCACTTACGACGGAGAGGCAGAGCCAGGGATACGAAAGGAAGTCTCACACCCGAGGCCACTGCACCCGAGTAAATCGACGCCGGGCTTGGCTAGGCAGTTATCTAGTCGGTATTGCCATGTCATTCACGAAGATAGGACGGTGATCCACCGTCCAAGGCTACCGGAAAGACCAACCATTTCGAACGAAAATCTCGAAAACGCCGGGAACGATATTCCTGTTCACGGGGTCACTGATCTGCCATCCAACACCACACCGGCAAGCTTTTCTGGAAGTAGTACCGGGGCCCCTAGATTTAAGTCTACAGCTCCTACTTCAATGGCGTCAATAACTCTGATATCCCCAAATGCAGGAAGATCCCCCGGACTGCATCATAACGGTGAAAAACGCAACGTTGGATTGTTGACGGGAGGTTTGCCTGCTTCGGAGACAATCTCTGAGCAAATTGAACCGCGGTGGCTGCGATTGCCGCGCCAGGACGCCCCAAGGATTGCCGCGCCGTCCATCGCGACAGTGGAAAAAGCAGTTGCTGCAAAGGTCTTCTTGGAGTCACATTTCAACCATTTGCTCAACACTCACGTGACACCTCGGTCTATGCGGCGAAGAAATATGGAGCGGAATCTTCCCACCTTGGGTCTCTCGCGCGAGCAGCAACATCGTTGGAGACAACAATGGTACCGGAGTGAGAGTTACAATCTGCGACGGATGCGGGTGTTAAAATCGAAAACCTTGGCTCGCCAGAAAATGAAAGCTGTCCACATGGCAAATTACGAGATCATCAGGGTGCTTGGTAAAGGAAGCTTTGGAGTCGTTAGACTTGTCCGTGAAAAGAGCGACCCTAGCAACGAGCCGAGCATTGGCTCATCCGAGAATGTGAGCGGTTATGATGGTGCTTCGGGCGCCCGGAAGGGACCAAAGTCTACAACGCACAAGAAAGAGAAGCCGCTTTATGCAATGAAAGTCATCCGGAAATCTGACATGCTTCGAAGCAGTCAAGAAGGCCATCTCCGAGCCGAACGGGATTTTCTCGTCGCTTCAGAAAATTCACGATGGGTAGTTCCTCTAATCGCCAGTTTTCAGGATAATCATAACCTCTACCTTGTGATGGAATATGAGCTCGGTGGAGATTTTCTTGGGTTTCTTCTACGACAAGATGTTTTGGATGAGGGCACGGCGAAGTAGTACATCGCCGAGATGATACTTTGCATTGAAGAAACCCACAAGATGAACTGGATTCATCGCGATGTAAAGCCAGATAACTTTCTGATGACGGCTTCAGGGCATCTGAAGATTTCGGATTTTGGGCTAGCATTCGATGGGCACTGGGTTCACAATCAAACATACTACAACGAACACCGCTACAGCCTTCTACGAGACCTCGACCTCCTTTCGACAGTTAAGGGGGACGAGCAAGATCTTTCCGAGGAGACAAAGAAACACGACGGAGAGCGAGCATTGAATTTGGTTAACAATGGACTTGCTGGTAAGGGACGACTTCACTCTGGAATAGATGGTGAGAATGGCCCCGTACTTGACTGGCTGAATCGGACACAAAAACGGCAATATGCAAAGAGCGTGGTTGGAACGAGCCAGTACATGGCCCCAGAGGTGATCAGAGGAGAATTATATGATGCACGGTGCGACTGGTGGAGTATTGGCATCATACTGTATGAGGTTCGTACTCCTTCTCTTCCAATTCAAGATCTAGAAAACTTATGCTCACAGTGCTTGTACGGATTCACGCCCTTCTTCTGTGATAATAGACAAGAGACCAAGGCCCGAATCCTTGTAAGATCTACATGACCACTTTATCGCTCGATATACTGATGGGGACAGGAACATCGGCGTTGGCTACACTTCCCGCAGGGACAGCGGTACGCGCGGCCCAAGCTTGATTGCGTTCCTCTTATGCCCGTTTCTCGCAATGCCATCGACCTCATAATGAGGCTCTTGGAGCCCAAGGAGGAAAGACTATCATGCAAACGCTTCAAAGACAATGATCACGCCATGCGGAACAAAGGTCTTCGAACCCGAAGTATCCGCAACTTGGATAACTGCCAGCTAGTGGTTCCCAACGACGCAGAGGATATCAAGCGCCATCCCTTCTTTCGCAACATTCACTGGTCGACCTTGCATCTGAGGCCGCCTCCTTTTATCCCTCGTATTTATGGAAATCAACCCATCACCATGTTCTTCGACGACGAAACGGATATCATGAGTCGTTCCGACCACCTTGACTCGTCAAGCTCGGTGCTCCACCAGGAAGTGCAACCTCCTAAAGAAGAAGACACCACGATCGCCACCCCCGTATATGGTCCAGACACTTATCCAAGCCCGACAATCCAGCTCCTAGAAAAAGCTGCTGATGCTGTCAACCATGAAAAGAAGGAGAAGAAGCGGCCTCGAGACAAGCTCCTTCGAGATCCGCAAGTAGGCCCAACTGTGCTAGAAATCAGAAAGAGAGGTGCCTTCATAGGATACACCTATCGCAGACCACAGTTCACCTTGGTCGAATAGAAGAGAGAAGTGCGATTCGCCCCGCTGCTGAGCTGGTATGGATGGTTAGACTTGGCACAGTGGTGAGTGCGGAGGTTTGTGATATTCTTAGCTTGGTGTATTGCCCATATGCCTTTCTTCCCTACCGACTTGAGGTCGTTATATTGGTCCTAAGAATTTCTATATTCTCGCCGATAGGTCTTGTCTTTCTCCGTATGGTTCAGGTGCTTGCAACTCTTGAGCTCAATGTCCAAATCTCTCTCACCCCTGTACTACATCGATTTTGACGTTGGTCCTTCTTGCATGTCCAACATTTCGAATCTTCAGAACCTTGGGCAATCCCGATTTCTGCTTGCTGACATCCAAACTTTGTCTCTCAGTGATCAGTGATGCTCCCACCTGCCGGTAAATACTTGAACCTGATTAGCCGGCACAAGGGTCCTATCCCAGAACCCACGAATTGAATTCGTTGGCTTGGCCACTTAGAAAAATGATAGCCTTGACCAAGTAAATGGATTCCCAAGATTGCTCCCAAGCCTGTCCAGGTTTCCAACAATGATGTATGGTGGGGCCTCGTGGTCCCGTTGGCACAGTTAATCTATCCCACGAGGTTGCGAAGCTCAGGAACAGGTATGACAAGCCTGTTACTGATTTCGTAGATTGGGACCAAGGGAGTTTTATGGAAACATGTGGAGGTGATCACTTTGTAAGTGGCATGGCTACGCTCTAGGCGCGGAGTCTGGGCTATATATCTCAACCTCATCCGACTACCATTTTCTTCGGAGTGATGCAAATTGGGTTTATACAAGGCGCAATTGGAAGTCCAAATATCAGCAATGCGGTTCACCTCTCTCGTTGTCACCGCCCTCCTCGCGCCTTTAGGGACACTCGCTGCTCCCCTCGCTGCCGACGGCACCATCGCCCTTGAAGTACGTCAAGGTCAAGGGAACTGCCCTCCCAAGCCAAAGCCTTGTGTCCGCATCTCGCCCGATCTCACACCCCAGGAGTACAAAGCACGGTTTGACCAGTTTGCTGAGGCTTTTATCTACAAGAAGAACATCTCAAAAGCTTTCGAGTTCATTACTCAGGACTATATTGTACGTCCATTTACGACTTCCTGTCTCCGCTATATTTGTTCTGTTGCATGTGGCTAACTTCCCACGAGAACCACAACCCCATGGCCCAGAATGGTTTTGATTCCGCTTGGAACATCCTCTGCGGCATCTGGAATAATCAGAATTTGACGCCGCTGCGCACGCTGTACCAGCATCCGATGGGTCGCGTCAATTACAGGAGTGGGTTTGGAAACGTTATTGATCGGTTTAGGTGGGAGGGTGGATGTATTGCTGAGCATGTAAGTTTTGAAAAAGTGAAGGGTTTTGTATAACGGTTGCTTACGTCCGGTAGTGGGATCAAGGTGAGAGTTGGCCGACGAACACGACGGCGGATCCAGCACTATAAGTGGGATATTGTTGAACCCCATGGTTCGAAGGGAGAGTGGCATAAGTCGATGAGGTAGCACACTTAGATACGAGACAACTAGTTTCCAACTCAGTTTTCAATTTGCTCGTCGTACCAGCTCCGAATCGTCGTTGAAAGATGTTTCAGCGCGGATCTCGACACCAAGGTTTTCGCTCGTAGCTCTATGTACTTCCGGACAACTTGGACTTGATCCAGGCAATTCTGGTGTCAGGCCTGAAGCCTCCATCTCATGTGGCATATGAACTAGTTCTCGGTTTGACTTCTCTGTGACTGGCTCTGGCAAATTCGCTCCGTCGTCATCTGGGGCAGTCGGAAGGAATTGATTCTTACGTCCCGTTCGGCTCTTCCACACCAGGAATCCTGTGACCAGGATGAGAAGTGCGAAGATAACGACCCCTGCGGCAATCCCGCCTTTTCCCTCTGTGTTCAAGTGGACTTCAGACGGTGTAGTATTTATGATAGCGTTGGGAAGTGCACCGGTTGCTCTCGGAGCGGCAGAGTAGGTATTTTCATGCGTCGCTGTCACCTTTGTCGTGTTCGTTGACGTTGTGATAGCTTCAGGGTGAATGTAAGTGTATATTGCATTGTCCTTAGATACCGCGGTTCTGATATCGCGGCCATTCGAGGAACACTCCGTTGAGACAGAGGCAATCCACTCTGTTTTAGTGAGTATACTCCGGCTCATGGAAGAAACAAGGAGAGGGAAAACTGAAGACTTACCAGATATCACAGCGGGTTTGCACCCGAGGCCTACACAGTCCGGAAAGATATCAAGCACTTCATGACCCAGTCACTCTTGCATACACATGTGAGATTGAACAGGCTACAGGGCCTTTCTGTGCTGTTATCTGGGCGGATCACCCAAGTAACGCATGTCACGTTCTTCTACTTGCTTGTCATTATTGACCCTCATTATTCACCTGTCTCTCACGGTTTTCTAGAATGAACGTACCAGGCATTGATCAAGAACGCCCCTGGAGAAGCTCATTCTTTTGATCTTCCGGGCGCACCTAACTACGAAATACCATTGTTCGTGTTCAAAGGTTCAAACGCGCAGTCGAGAAGGGGGTCGTTTCCTGGATAGTATCAAGATAACGTCAACGTATTCGCTCACGCATGCCAAACTGTGAGGAAACGGCGGGATATTGGAGGATTTTTCGAACGACCCGTTCCTGAAGACCACCCATTTCCTGATTTGCTTCGTTACATAGGCACATAAACCCCTAGCAGGTAGAGGAAGCATAGATCAATGAGTTGCTTGGTGTGACTACTCTAGTCTGCTGTGTCGGTTGTCTGAAACCATAATCGTGGCAGTCATCCCGGATCAATTGACGCTATTGGTTTCGAGTCACCTCTGTAACATGTTACAACAGGGCACAACCGCCACTTGTCATATAACAACTGTACTTGGGGACCGTGTCTCTAGAGAACCTGAGAAACTCGACTTCCATATGAAAAATAGTCATTTCTAAAATACTAAAGGCTGATTCCTCAAGGTCATGAGCTCTCCACACGACATTCACACCTGTTTTTCCCGTATATAAGACGGCATGTCTTGCCAAACGATGAGCGAAGGTGACAGGTCACAAAGGGCACTTAACAGACTTGTTAATGCCTAATTTGTCACACAGTTGGTTCACGCAGTGATACATAAGCCGTTAATTGCGGAGCTGGTCATCTCTCAGTAAGTTGTGGTGATCACGTAGTACGAAAACACCTGCTCCCTGTGTGCCATGATCCTAGGCTGTACACTCGGTTAGGGCTATGGGAATATAAGATAATCCCTCGTCATCCTCCATTCCCTGTTCTTGGTGCCTCTTTTTCCTAAGAAATATGTCCTCGGAGTCGCGACGACAGGCCTCGCTCATAGCGTCTCCACTGTCTCAAAGTATCAGTTCGCGCATTGAATGCAACGGGTATGAAATTGAAACATATTCTCAAGAGGACGTACAGAAGCCCTGGCAACATTTTCTGTCATTATAGCATAACCTTTTGCGCAACTAACGCGGAGAAGTCACAGCTCTACTTATTGCTGACACTGAACCCTGCTCATTTCGTAGTGTCACCGCATCACTGCTTTTTGTGAGACTGTAGCTAGTACTTTGTTTCTTTGTCACTGTACTCGCCGCCGTTGACGCATGCAACTCCGCCGGTTCCCCTGCCCCATCCATCTCATACGGTAACGGAGCCGCCCCGCTCATTTCGAAGGGGACGACCTCTAGCTCGTGTAAATGGTAGCCCCCCTTTGGGTCCTTCGTCGAGGGATTCGGCTGCTCGGGATTGCGCTTTGAACGATTAACCCAAAAACACCTGCATGCAAGGATAATAGCTATCGAAACAGCAATAATGACGACGGCGATTATAGCGATCTTTTGTTCAGCTGTGAGACGAGGAGCAGAGGCGGCTTCGGATTGAAAAGCCACAGGAGTGGTAGACATGGCGACACTGGATATACTCGTCGGGGTAGCCGCCGAATCTGAGGTCGTCGCCGTTGTTTCTAATCGTGTGGTCCGAAATGTAGATAAGGAAACGGTTGTGGCAGCCTCTCGGATGATATGCGTAAATAAAGGGTTACTTCTTGGCATCATGGTCGCCATATCAACACCTTGTGATGCACACTCTGCAGACGCATAGCTTCCCCAGTCTAGGTTTCAGTGAGCCGGCAAACCCCAAATCAACTGGATAGTACGCAAGCAAGGTAGATTACCATATATTACTTGCGGTTTACAATCCAGTGCTACGCAGGTTGGCAACAGAGAAAGAAAGGACTTCAAATCTTGCTGATTTTGTTTGGCAGCGCACATACACGTCATATTCAACATGGGGGCGCAGCCATTCTGTTGAGAGACTATGCATCCTACGGTTGCCTGGGTAAATTCTGGTTAGTAGGTAATGACCAAATGAGGAGTCTGACGTTGGGTGTGGAGAAGAGCGGTGTAAACTTACTACGCACTTTTCCATGTCAGTAATGGAGGCGTTCATTTTAAGTAATAGATCTGAATGTGGTTTCCATAAGTTCGAAGGAGGTCTCGACGTTGAGAATAGAGCTTTCTGGGCCAGACCGAATTCCTTTAAACACAGGCCCCCTTGCGAATCTAAGCAAGTTCCGCGACACTTGTGGGAGTGCATGATTGCTGCGCCACACCCTTGGAACTGCTCCCCGTGCTTGGAAGTTAGAGATAACAATTGATCAAACCGTTAGTTGCATCCAACACCGTAACATTGATTTTCAGGCCAGTCATCATTGGCGCGCTGCAAACACGCATTATTTTGCATGGGTGCTGTGCCGCCCGCGATCGGCTTCAAAGAAACCCTGGGAACTTCAAACCCAGGCGAATGCAGCACTCAGGACAAATTACGATATTCCAATGTCGGATTGCACTTAGTTCTGTTGTCTCATCAATCCAAGATATGGAGGTTTGTTCATACTCGCCGTTCTTCAATTCGGTTTGTCCTGTTTCTACTGTGACACAGCACCGCCTCATCGGGGCACTTACGCCCCATTCAACGGTTTCATTGCCGAAACGAAGACCGACCCCCATCTTGACCTCAAGTAAGTGCACCTCGCATAACTTTTCGAAATTTCCTGGACTTGGGGATTGGAGATCAACAGCCCAATCATGTCACTTCCAATTTCAGAGGAGTGTTGGAACCGCTGCTGAATCAACGGCTACCTTCCCTTTACTTAATTGGTGCTGCGCAGTCTCCCATTACTATTGCTCGAATATCCTCGAGGCAGACCCCAACACATCAAAGCTAACCCACACATCTAGCATGTAACCACTTAGCCCGCTACTTCAACAAACCCGACCAATGTCCTATTTCACTTAGCATCGTTCGTTTGTGACACCAGCTCTGGTAGCTCTGAACCCCCAGGATCAACAGTCGTAACACCACTCTTATCTTCTATCCTCTTTTTCGCTGCTATCTGTAAGGGTGCAGGCAACTCAGCAGGTTCGCGTACCGCATCCATCTCATGCGTTCTTCTCTCCGCAGCCAGCTCTGGTAGGTCATTTCCGAGATTCAGACCATGATCGGGCTTCTGTGATGGATAGGACTTCTTCCGTCGTCTTCTGACTCTCCACCACAGAATCGTCATCATAATGCACACGAAGCCAAAAACACTGACCGACGCGCCGATAACTCCCGATCGAATCGCCGTCAACGGTGAACCTCCTGAATCCATGCGATCTGCCATGCTGGTGGAAGTCGGCATATTAGTTTGAGATGCCGTTGAACGTGCGGTATAGGGCGCAGGACTCCTCGTCAAAGTGGACCGTGTGAATCCTGCTCCTTGGGTCGTTGACGGGACGTTGGTCGTCTGGAGAAGTTGCATCAACGGGTTCTTTGATATGACTGTCTTGATATTGATGCCTTTTGTAGAGCATTCTGCGGACGCGAGGGATACCCAGCCTACATGGCTCAGTAAGCGTGCTCAAATCATGTGGCAAAAGGGCTCCAACATACCGGATACGGCAGCGAGATCACAGCCCACCACGATACATGTGGAAAATTCTTGAAAGACGTATTCCAAATCCATTGGTTGGCTACATAGACATTTGAAATCTAGCTTTGACGTGCACTCGCTAGAGCCAGTGTCCTGACAATGAAGTTGAGATGGCCCTACGCAATGATAGGGGTCAGTCCCATGGTAGAGACGCGGAGGGTATTGCACCGAAAAATTTGATAGTCGATTGGGAGATAAATGCATACCTCTCAGGCATTCGCTCATTGCCGACTGTATCCTCGCAGACTCGTTCATTATGCAACTATGGCCGAGAAACCAACTCTAATCAACGGCTAGCGTGAACGAAGGGAATAATTGGCGATCCTACACTGAAGACCGGAGATCCCAATACCCCTTCTGTGAGTGGGTATGGAGAGGTCTAGGAAAGAATGCATGCCTCCATCGTAAGAGGGATGCTGTCCCATATGTAAGGCTTCGCCGGGGGTTGACTTGGGAGTTAGAGCCCCGTCTCCCAGACTTTACAGGATTTATCAACTTCATGAGAAGGACTATTTGGCGCTCAATTGTCGTGCTATTGAAACGCATAATGTTCCCGTAATGTTCCAGTGTGCTGTGCCGCTCGCCTTTTTGTCCGGTGCGGCGCTTATCGACACACCCCTCTATACGAAATGATGCATCCAGGTTTTCGGCAAATTGAGGCTTCAAAATCGGTATGAATATCTTGAATGGTCATTTTGACAAACCAATACCGAATATTACTCTTCTGACTTATTCGTCACGGTGGCTCCTGCTCCGTCGCAGCCCTTTTCGATCTTGGAATCGCTGGACATCTCCTGCATCCTACTGGTACCATCCAACTCCACGCGCTTCTGGTCACTGCAACTCCCGCGCGCATCCATCTCAGAAACAGCATGCCCTTCCACGCCCACCTCTACAGCCTCCGCATTGTGCGTGGGAATACGCCCTTGCGTTCCCATTCTCGGCCGTTTCCTTCTTACCTTCCACCACAAAACAACCCCACAAATCCCCAGAACCACTACCACAGTGACGGCGGAAATGGTGGCAAATTTTGCGTTTGCACTTAGGCGAGTGGGTGACAATGA
The DNA here is from genome assembly GCA_019022765.1 of Westerdykella sp. P71. Classification (NCBI taxonomy): domain Eukaryota; kingdom Fungi; phylum Ascomycota; class Dothideomycetes; order Pleosporales; family Sporormiaceae; genus Westerdykella; species Westerdykella sp. P71. The sequence goes on along the minus strand of JAFHBW010000042.1, from coordinate 75,515 downwards.
TTCGGGGTCCGGTTTCGAAGAAGCGTAAGGACTGTGATCGACGGTCCAAACGGCCGTAGTGGTGATGAGTGTTTCAATCGTCTTTGCTGTGGTAATTGTGTGCAACGGGGAATCTGAGGCGGTTGAAGTGATTGGTAGGACGGGAATAATGGAAAGGCTGGAAGGTAGGCTTGGTGGCACCGCTAACAAAGACGAAGGTTGTGTTGCCTTGGGCACACTTGGCTCCACGTCTGACACAGGCGCGTTTGATGATGTTAACGATGAATCGGGGGAAGATGGAGCAAAAGGCTCCCCCATCAACGTCGTCGATTTCGTTTCTGGGGACGAAGTGGCCACTGGATCTCCCAGGGATGTCGATGGCTCTATAATCGAAATGGCCACTGGATCCCCCATGAAAGTCGATGTCTCTGGGGAAGACGTAGCGATCGGATCTCCCATAAACGTACTCGTCCGCCGCTCCTTTCCTTTACCGTTGATTTCTGGCGCGCGAAAAAAGTGCCTGAGTGGAGTCCTATTGTTCATTATGAACTCCAAAGTTCGTGTAGAAGAAGGGCTGGTCGCTTGGAAGAGCTCTTCGTGGCACCATGACTGCGTAGATGTTAGAAAAGTCACTCCGACGCGTCGTTGGCGAGAAGGACATACAGTGCATGCGTTGAAATCAAGGGACATAGCTGGTCTAAGAGAAATGGATTGCATGAACGAGAGAACAGGAAAACTCTCGGTCTTCAATGTTTTGCGCTTGTGGGAAGTGTAACATGGTACGACAACTCGTCACTGTTTGGTCGTTACATACCAATTCGGCATATCATGTGATCGTCCACCTTCATGTACCTATCCGTTCAAGGTTCCGTTAGCCACGCAAATCTGTACAACAGTACAACCGTCCATCTTTCCGTTCACTAAGGCCAACCGTACCCTCAAATTACATTCTGTACTATTGCTATCTACTTAATTACCGAATTTATGCCTTTGAAAAAGAAATCGAGAAACGCCTCCTTAATCTGCCATTATACTGAGAGTGGGGTATTATTGCCTGTTACCATTACCATCACAACCATCAAAGACCAAAACAACCCAAATGCCAAACCCTCATTTAGCCCCAGACCAGTCCGCCCTCCTCTTCTCGAAGCGCACCGACCAACCCAACGCCAGGACAAAACGGTAGACCCTAAACAGAAACAAACCCACCTCCACAATTACGATCCGAATAGAGCAGTACGCCGCAAGCAGTCCAAAGTAATAGATGGGTATGTGTACCAGAGGACTCCTCTCCCAATACTGAAACCGCCAGATGATTACATCCGCACATACACCAGCGAGTACCAACCAACCGTAATATGTCTCGTACACGAGCTTGATTTGCATCTCGAGCATCGCGAGGAAGATCCACGGGAAGCGCATTATCCCGTCCTCCAATCGTTCAGCAAACGTGCTTCCAAGCGGTTCATCGTCGTCGCCGTAGAGGCTGCGCGGAGGCATGGAGCCCTCCATATCGCAGGCTTCATCCCACGCAGCGCGCACCCAGTCCCATCCGGATAGTCAGTCGGCGCTGCTGTCCCGCCGCTCTCTCGTCCTCCTCCTCGCTCTCGCCAACTCGGGACTCCACAGTCCGGAGAACAGATCCTCGCACTCATCCTCGTCCTGGCTGTCGAACGCCACGTCTTCGTCCAGCAACGGCATCCCCGTCCCCATGCCCATCCCAGGATCGAAGTCGTGGTCCCCGTCCCAGCCTACCTCTTTGACTACCCTGTTGGTCTCGAGGATGAATTTGCCGACTTTGTATTTCTGGCTCTCCTCTTCGGCGGCGACGTACTTCCACCCCAAGACGCTTTTGCATACTCGACAGCTGATATCGGATACGGTATGCGCGCCGGTGACAAGCTGTCTCGGCACGGCTTTATGCGTAGTTGTGTTCGGCAGGTCGCCTTCTCCTACTACATCACCTCCAGAAGCTGGTAGGCCGATGGCGGATAGAGGTGAAGCGGAAACGAGATAAGCGCGGCCGTGGCGGCCGTTGAAACCTTTGCTGATGATGTTGGAGACGGGGATGAGGTCGGCGAGGCATTTGGTGCAGCGGAGGTGGGAGGTTGGGGTACGGGTGATGTAGGATGATGGACGTGTTGGGGGAGATGTTGAGGGGGGTGTTGGGGATAGGCTGGCCGATGTGGTGGGTGAGATGGAGGAGCGCCGGCGGCGGTTGGTGAAGAAGTTGGGGATAAGGTAATAGGGGAAAGGGGGTGGAGGAGTGGTGGAGCGTGACATGATGTTAAGGTTGTTCAATGAGGTTGGAAGATTGTGTTAGTTAGAATGGTGCTTATTTGCGTCCTCTGAGGTTTCCGAGAATCGTTACGCTGTAGAATGAAGACGCTGGTTGTGAGCGGCTGGACACCAGGTTCAGAGGAGCAAACGGCGGGTATGATCGACTTCGATTGGTGGCCACAGGTTCGCAGTTGGACGTTCACGGATGCAAACAAAGCGGGCTCGCCAGCGGCGCCGCGAGAACGAAATGAGGTATTAGGTAGGAGTCCAGGAGCGTACGACAGTCGGCAATACTCCAGCAGCAACGCCGCTGCCAGCAGGCAGAGGGCGCTACTTTCCCCAGTGTTATGCTGAGTGAAGGGTGACTGGGTGTGACGTCTGGGCGGGGAGGAGAGGAGCTGTCGTCGCACTAGCGTCGGCGGTAAGCCAACCGATAAGGTAACCGAAAACGGAAGGGCGGGGTCGGTGAATTGGTAATGATGGATGGCGACTTCGCAACAAAGAGCACTTGCTGAGAACAGAATCAACAGTCGCAAAGAAAAGAGAAAAGAGGGATCGGAAAGATTCTTGTAATTGTAAAGCTCCCGGCGTAGTCGCGCTCCGTTAGATGCCAAAGCCTGGCACATTCGGGCACGTCACGAGGCCTGATTTGTGAGTTGGCGGTCGACCAGTTGATGACATTCGGTTGTGTCTTCCTATTGGCTCGAAGGGTGGTAGTAAAACGTGCCCTAAATTCCCAACTCATGGATCATGATTGAATTGGATATCTTCGCTGAAAACAGTTACGCTATGCTATGTACATGTACAGGGGACATGCCCAGGTGTCTGAGATTAAGTGACAAAAGTGTAACAATCACTCAATCAAACCCCACCTCGCCCAACCCTCTTTTCCGAGCCGCCTCCACCACTCCGCTCTTAACAATGTCAAGAGCCACTCTCCATTCCCTCACGACATCTTTTGTCACTGTGCCGTTTCCCACGTTCTCACCCATGTCCTCAACAAGCCATCTCAGCCACTTAACCACGCCAACCGCTTTCGATAAATCACGCTCTTCCATGACTACTCGTCCCAGATAAAGTGCAAGTGCTTCCGCATCTTCTTTATAGGGCCCCTCATCATTGAACTCATCCACCCAAAGCTTCATTGCCGCTCTAAGATCTTTCGTTTCGGACAGTTTTTCCTTGGTAAACGTAGGACGCACCGGTCGTGGGACTCTGACAATGCGGTCCCTTCTCCCAGGCACCTCCTGCCGTCCCTGAGCCGCTGCTCTGGACAGGGGATGGGGCGCCGATTGGATTGCAAGCCGTGAAGCCCTCAATTTCTGTCGCCTGTAGTCTTCCAGCACCTCTTTCCTCAAGTCTTCCGGCAATGCTGCAAGGAACTCCTTATCCGGGGCACATTCCACTATCACTTCTGTACCAGAGTCCTCGCCGCTGGCTTCATCTCTAGCCCTTTGAACTGCACGAGGGAAAACGAAGTTTGCTTGCGTGAGCGTTTGCCCTGACTTTCTGCACTTGGCCGTTGCTGCTGCTGCGGCGGCTAGCTGCGCCGATTTGGGTGGTCGACCACGACCACGTTTAACAGGTGGGGCGATGGGTTTCTTGGACGGAATCCCGATAATTCTCTTCTTGCGCGGGGACTGTGGGAGCAGCGTCTGATCCGCGTGTCTTCGATGCGGAGAGCGAGAGGGCGAACCAGGTGTAGCACCAGCCGCGTATTGTGCAACTACCTCGGCGCGGACGTCGGGGGGAAGCGCGGCTAGTATTTCAGGGTCCAGCTGTGATTGTGCTGGAAGTGCGGGGAGAGCGAAGGGAGGTCGTCCTTGTCCAATAACCGGTGTTGGCGAGGAGTCCCGAGCAACGCGCGCGCCAGGAGAAGGGGATGTTTGACGTGTGTGCCGGAGGAGCTTGGAGCGGATATCGTCGGGAAGCTCCGCGAGAACATTGGGGTCGACTTGCGTCGGAAGGAGAAATTGCGTCCCAAGCATGTTGAGGGGACGGCGAGATGGAGTCGAGTGATTCAGCGAATCCGCCCCAAAAGCGACATGTTCGGTGTTAGCTGCCTTTGGCTTTCTGGGGGTCACAGGGTCATCTTGTATTGGATCCGCTTCAACCACCTTGGGAGGTTTACGGATGCTGACAGGCTCGGTCGTATTCATCTTGAACTGGAGACGACGCTGTGAACTTTCTACACCTCCGTCGGTTGCATTCTTCATTGGCTCGAGTTTCGTCATCTGCACTCCAATGCCTCGAAGTTCACCAGGGGAAAATCCGAAGCCTTTGAGGATGCTCAGTGCTTCCTTAGTCAAAACCTCCTTCGCATTAGTGGCCACACCAAGAACGAGACTCTTGTTGAAAGTGTCGCATTTGCCATGCCCCAAGTGCTTCGGCGGGTCTAAAGGCGCATCGGGGGACCGTCTCATGACCTTCATGGTGAACTGTTTTCCTTTGACCTTCTCTTTCACAAGGCGCTTCTGTAGCTCACCGCATAAGCTCCCAATGAACTCATCCACCTGTTCCTGGTTCTCAAAACGAACACCCCAGTTAACTTCGGCTGATACCGACTTTCGAACCACTTGCTCGCCCACCTCGGTCTTGTCGATACCCCGTGAGTACTCATAGAGTTTCTGGCCTGTCTTGGGGCCCAAGGTCTGCACGAGTCTTTCTCTCGTTAATTCTCTGATATCCTTCACGTATTTGACGCCGATCTCTTCGAGTTTGCCACCGATAGACCAAGCCACCCCGGGCAAATTCTCAACTTCAAGCCCTCCTATGAAGTCTAGCACTTCCTCGGGCTTGATCTGGTATTGCCCTGCGGGCTTCGCCTTTCTCAGTGCTAATTTAGCAAGCAAGATATTTGGTCCAATGCCCACAGAGACATTGCACTCGGTCCTTTGCTTGACTTCATCACGCAACGCCTGCGCAATCTCTTCTGCTTTTGCTTGCTCCCTGAAAATGCTGCCTTCTGACATCTGTTTGCCGTCACTGCCACCGGCTGTGATACACGCTGCGGACACATCAATCAGCGCCTCGTCGATGCTAACACTCTGTACCACACCATCTGTTGCCAGAATGGCGTCATAGAAAGCTCGACTTGCATCTTCGTACGCGGGAAAATCGTAAGGCAGCACCTTTAGTTCTGGACAAAGTTCCTGTGCTCTCTTCATCCACATGCCGTTCGAGATGCCGAACTTGCGAGCCGGGTAGTTGCAGCTTGCAATTTCAGAACCATTGCTACTACCGTGTGCAACCACGGCAGGCTTGTCCTTCCATTCCGGGTGTTTCTTAAGGCTGACGGCTGCAAAAAAGCTATCAAAATCAACATGCAAAATGTATCGTCTCGCGCCAGCAGGTCTCTTCGGTCCCTTCTTTGCCGAAGAGGTCTTTTCGTTGGCGAGGGCTTGGAGCTGGGATTTCAAATCGGCTTTCCATGTAGAGAGATGATGAAGACGAGACTCTCTGTAGTACTGATTGAGAAAATTGGGATCTACCACAGTTGACTTACGGATCTTAGGATCGCGTAATAGTATGGCGTTGTGCTCTTCGGCTGTAAGTTCGCGCTTCCTTCTAGGAGACTGAACAGCACCCTGGTCCGATGAGATTGGGTCGACATTATCCGGGCCCGAAGCGCCTGCGTACGGTTCAACTGGAAAGCTAGGCTCTGCGTACAAGCTATCATCACCGTCGTCGAAGAAGGCCTTTTCTTCATTGCCACGAGCACTTTCATGCTGTTCTAGAGGCGGGCTTGTTTTGGGTGGCGTGACTAGGCTCTGGACTCGTGAAGGCGTTGTGGTGTCGACTCCAGCATCTTCAGCATTTGCGCCGCTGGAAACGAGCTCAGGCTGGTGTGACGGTGGAAGCGTATCCTCAATCTCCTCGTCTGGTGAAGGAAGCCGTTGTCTAGAAAAACGCGATCGCATGCTCCCACTCGGCGTCGCGGTCTCGCTGATTCGCAACTGACTTGTGTACCAGCTTGATTCCGTCTGCTCCTTGTAGCCCCTCGACCTGACGCTTGCCTGTGTGTGTACATGCCCTTCACTGAAGGCTAGCACCCTCTGTTTCTCACCCTCATCTACGACACGGTAGTCATTCCATGGTAACAGTTTCCCCGATGCTATGCTGTCCACTACCCATGCAGGTTTAACGATGCGATACCTCTTGAACTCGACTGCCTTCTTTGGAGTGAGGCTGCTAGCGATGATATGCGTCACTGTAGTCTTGCCATCCAGATATTGCAGGAAACCTCCACCATGCTGCACGATAAGTGTATGGAGATCGTTGAGGGAAGGCTGGGTGTAGCCGTTGACATGCGCCACAACGTCTTTGAAGATGGCAGGCTTGTCCCCACTCTGCGCCCGTATATCAGCATCGAGATTCTGCAGCTTCAGCTTCTTGCGCCTGAAGTAGTCTGAAAATCCCCCAAATGAAGAGCCCTCATACTCCTCCCCGTCTTCGTCGTCGAAGGTATGGCTCGCGATGCGCTTGCGGACAGCGTCCGAGTTGCGTTCCAGGCGTGATCCCATGGCGTCATCGGATGGCGGTTTGTGTGGTGAGCTGGGGGATCAGGCAGGTTCCTCGATGATATGGTCATGATGCGAGGGACCGGTCGAATAAAGGCATGGCCTGAGATGAAAGCGCCCCGGGAGGATGTGGAGTGGCGTAATGGGTTGTGAAGTGCGACGCGTCAACCTTGGAAGTTCTCCAAAGGCGCGCGTCACGGTGTCAGCTGGTGCGATGTGGGCAGGAACGATGCCAAGCTTTCTCACCGCCCTCAACTAGCAACAAGTGCGACCCACAGTTTTTTACTAGAACTCTTGGCATCGGCCAAACTTTTGAGCTTTTGGTACCCTTCAAGTTCTTCGTCTCTGCCAACAAGTCCCAGCACAGCCGCTTCGAAGTGCACGCTATCCTCCGTCCCTCTCTTAGAACTTGCAGACAATCATTGCAGCATCCCACTTCATTCTTTCGCATATATCTATTCTCCGAGGAAATTCGCAGAAATGGCTGCTATGCTTCCCGCCAGCGTCTACGGCCTTCGGGTTCCTGCAGGCGGATTCCCCGTTCCTGGCGCCCAAAAGTTCCCTGCCTCTGTAAGTCCCCTCGTTCCTGATTGCGCAATGCAGGAATCAATTTTCGAAGGGATGGACACCGCCGCGAACTCCCCGGATGATGTCCCGTTCTGTGAGAACTGCGACCCTGGACAGCCAGCTAATCAGTAGTAGTTCCGTATCACTATGGCCGCCATCGATCCCACTGCTGAGCCCCAGATGGACGAGGAGAACAAGTCCTTGCGCTCAACCCTCAAGATCATCCGTCTCCCCATGGGCGACGACGATGAGGACGACGAGGATGACGAGGACTACCTCGAAGACAGCATCCAGGCAATCAGGGAGCGCCTGGCCGGAATCATCTCCGATGAGGAGGATTCTGAGGAGGATAGCGAGGATGAGAAGAACGGCGGTCCTAGCGATCCTGCCAAGTCGAAGCAGGCGAAGCAGGCGGCCTTGACGAAGAAGATGCAGGAGGAACTCGATGAGGAGATGGAGCTTGATTCCTCCTTCACGAACGGCATCAATGGGAATAAGGGCAAGGGCAGGGCTCTTGATGACAGTGAGGAAGAGGATGATGAGGATGACGAGGATGACGAGCCTGAAGAGTTCGTAATCTGCACTCTGGACCCTGAGAAGGTGAGTCTTCTACAGTGAACTACCGTTACAATATCCTGACTCTGTGCCAGAACGCCCAGCAAACTCTCGACATCACTATCGGCGAGCACGAGCAGGTCTACTTCTCAGCAGCTGGCACCTACGATATTTACCTCACCGGAAACTATGTCTTGCCTCCCGATGAGTTCGGCGAGGATGATGAGGAGGACGAGGAGGACGAAGACATGGACTACGATCTCTCTCCTGATGAGGATGAACTTGATGACATTTCTGAGTCCGAAGAGGACGAGCTCGATGGCATGGGCAATCCTCGTATCACGGAGGTCGACACTGATGAGGAAGAGGCCCCTAAACTGGTCGAGACTGGCAAGAAGGGCAAGAACAAGCGCCCGGCGGAGTCGGAGGATGAGGCCAATCTGGACGACATGATTACCAAGAACAAGGAGGCCGCTACAAATGGCGAGAAGCTGAGCAAGAAGCAGGCTAAGAAGCTCAAGAAGAACGACGGAGAGGCCGCGCCGGCCGAATCTAAGAAGGAGACGCGTAGCAGTGATAAGAAGAAGGTCCAGTTTGCAAAGAACCTCGAGCAGGGCCCCACCGGCTCCCCCAAGGTTGAGGAAGCGAAGAAGGCCGAGCCCAAGAAGGAAGCGCCCAAGACCGGACCTCGCAATGTCGGCGGTGTTCAGATTGAGGACAAGAAGCTTGGCAAGGGCCGCGCTGCGAAGAAGGGCGACCGCATCGAGATGAGGTACATTGGCAAGCTCAGGAACGGCAAGCAGTTTGATTGTATGTCTATCACTCCCTTCCTCCTACGTAAAACTAACAACTTTACAGCCAACAAGAAGGGCAAGCCGTTCTCCTTCAAGCTCGGCGTAGGTGAAGTGATCAAGGGCTGGGACATTGGTGTCGCCGGCATCTCCGCCGGGGGCGAACGCCGTCTGACCATTCCCGCCAAACTTGCTTATGGAAACAAGGCGCTCCCGGATATTCCTGCCAACTCGGACTTGATCTTCGACATCAAGTGCATTTCCGTTAGCTAAACTGCTCGCCTCCCAACCCACGACCGTACACTAGAGGGGCTTCCTTACTCCTGTAACAACTAACGTACCCCACTCGTGCGCATTCGGTCCATCCAACCATGTGTTGTTCGACCTCTCTGCGCCTCTTTCACTATCTCTACTGATGTTTATCAAATGCATAGCGCTTCGAGATATCCGACTTGCATGATCATTGTTTTTTCTAAAGGGACTTGTGCAAGGAGGACGGATCTCTCGTTCCATGCATTTGTGTGTTTCTTTTCATTTCGGGTTCATCAAGAGAGTGTATAGCGAGGCGACTTTCCAGGTTATGTCATGGTGTCGCTGAGGATGCTATACCGTGCAAAAAGTCGTGTGGCGTTGGTAGTGTATGTACTGAATATATTGTCATCTTTATGTGTCAGTTCTATGCGCTATGTGTCATGCTTGACTTCGTATAGCAGCAGTAGACGTAGGTCTCCGTGCATCGATAGATAGAAACCAGTGGAAGTGGCGATAAACGTCACGTGGCGCCATCAACCGCGCCAGCGCCTTGGAAATAAAGCGCCAAGCCAATCATGGTCCGAGTCGGACCCGCTTCGCACAAGGATATTTGACCGTCTCCACTTCCGCTCCCAACGTCTCCTGGTTGTAAACCACGCATATAGCAGACCTACCAGTCCCCATCCCACGAACAGCTTCCGCTCCCGACGATCTTGCTCTTCTCGACGACTTCATTGCTCCAAGCTCTCAGCACCTTTCTCAAAACCACCCCGAAACACCACCCCGAAACACCACCCCAGACGCAACCGTGGCAAACCTTAACCATGGCGAATTCATCAACCAGTAATAGTGACAGTAGTAGTAGTAATTTCCACGGAGACTGCTACTACACCTCTGATTATGGCATTGTCAGCCCCAATGTCAGCGCCAGCTGCTACGCCGTAGATGCCCGCACTACGGCTCTCCAGGGCTTCCACTACTCCACTACGGGGGCTGGCGGGGTCGATTGGTGTTCCTGAGGTCAGCTCGGTGAGTACCTGCGTCCTTTCTCTTACAGCAATGTTTTTGGACAAGAAGCTAATGGTGCACAGGGAATACCATCTCCTCCGCAGAGTCCCCCCCTCGCCGCCAGACACACGTACGCCGCCAGCAAGAACGCCATGATTCCGGGCGGCGGACGGGCGCGCAGAGGGGGGGCTGCATACACCATTACGGAAGAGTGTGAGAGACTCTTCTGCGAGACACTGCGAGCTGTATTTCTGGGTGAGGGAAGCACAGCGCGCCAGGACTCGCTTGTATCGGGTATGCATACATTGATCGACAGCAACAACAACGGCGTTGACGTTCCGAACGATATCTCCGACTACGGTGTCCATGTGAGACGATATCCGGAAAATTTGGATTTGGACCAGCTGCCGCCGAGCCCGGAAATGGACTTTGGCGGGCTGGGAGAGCGGTGTGGGTTTGGGGCTGTGAGGACGTGGCTTGAGATGTGGGATTATGTGGGTGGGAATAAGTTCAGGGGGTTCGTCGCTGAGAAGAATGGCGAGAGGGCTATGTTCGTCTTCTTCGATCAGTCTGTCATTGCTGGCGATCTCAAGGCTGGGTATGCGAACTCTTTACAATATCCGTATTTACAATTTTGCTAACATCGATACAGCTTAATGGCCCTTCTCGAACTCTGCGACACACCCTATTTCTCCTGCTCCCGTCTTGTCACCTGTCTGGATCGCAGCACCGATCCACTCATCATGGAGGCGCGAACGAAGGACCTGGGCTGGATTGGTTTCCAGCTTACAACCCTCGAAGAGTTTGGTGGTGGGGACGAAATCACGAGTACTCGCTGGCTGTTTATGGATATGGAAGTGTGATAGTTCCATCGAGACTGTTCATTCGGGATTTCCTTCCTTTCATAATATTGTTCTGTCCGATCTGTTATCAAATGGTTTATCGGGTTTGAGGAAACAGCTGTCAGGCGTCCCGCAAGGAGTTTGTCCGGCTCTAGTACTTAGCGTATAGTGTTCACTCAGTCAATACCAAACATGAACAACTACATATACCTGCTGCTATGTGTACCGTGAATAGTGCTACGCCGAAATTCGTTTTAATCATTGCATTCCCTGCTAACAATCTAGGTATCTGTGCGCCGAAAGCCCATGTCCATCGCTAAGTATTCAAAACAAGATGCTGTTACAATCCAATCCTACTTTCGACGCACTCCTCCACTCAAACGTCAATATCCGCCATCACGACATCCATCTCCGCCCCACCATACTCATCCTCCGCCAACCCCCTTACTTCCACCACCCTCTCCAACGCCCTCCCATCCGCCCTCCCCTCCACCCCGCTCATCCGCGGATCCTCCGTCCCCGCAATCGCCTGCTCCCTCAACTTCCTCTGATGCGCCTCCAACTCCTGGGGGCCCCAACTCGCAACCCCCTCCTTCTCCTTCCGCGTCCACGGCACGCTCATCTCGCGCAGAAACGCCTTCGCGCTCGCCACCGCCTGGTCGACGCTGAGCTTCGTGTTCTTCTGATCGAGCGCCATCTGGATCCACTTGGGCAGCTGCGTGATCTTCTTCGCGAACCGCTTGTCCGCCAGCACCATGATGCCGTAGTCGTCCTTGCCGCGGATGACGCGGCCCAGGCACTGCGCGGCATGCCGCATGGCGTCGAAGGAGAGGAAGTCGGATTCCTTGATGCGGTACGTCTCGCGGAGGAACTCGAGGCGGGCTTTCAGGATGCGAGATTCCGTGTATTGGTAGGGGACGCCCATGCAGAGCACCGTGCGGCCGTAGTGGTGGTCGAAGTCGATGCCCTCGGAGACTTTGCCGCGGGCGACGCAGAGCAGGACGGCGCCGCGGCCGTTGTTACATGCGGTGCGGAAGGTTTCGAGGGCGAGGGAGGTTTCCTGGGCGTCGGGCGTTTCGACGAGGATGAGTTTGTGCTTCCAGACTTGGTTGAGGATGTCCATGCCCTGCCACATGGAGATGATGGATTCCATGTAGAGGTAGGAGGGGAAGAAGACGACTACGCCGTCCGGGGTCAGTTTGCAGAATTCGATGAGGAGGGCGCCGAAGTTGCGGATCACGGGCATGTCGTTGCGGTGCTCGAACTGCGAGGTGATTTGGTTTTGGTCGCTGCCGCGGTCAACGATCATGGGGAGAAAGGTTTTGCGCGTGAGGGTCATGGTGAAGGAGGATTGGACGACGGTGGAGAAGTTGAGCATGCGGGGGTACATGTCTAGCGGGGACATGGTTCCTGAAGTAACAATGACGGAGCTAAAGCGGTCGAAGACGGGTTTGATGGCGATGGCGGCGTCGAGACAGGTGAAGTGGAGGATGGGGTTGGCCACAGTGGCGGTTGCGGATTCAAAGGGCTCAAGGATGAGGAGAAAGCCGGTTTCGTAGGTTGCGACAAGAGTGGCGAAAGTGGCGACTTCTTGAAGGGGTTGGTAGTCTTCAATGTTTGTGAGTTCGAGGGTACGGACGAGGGAGGTGAGGCGTTCGGCGCAAAAGCGGAGGGGTTTGCGCTCGATGAATGTGAGTTCGCGAAGATGGCTCAAAAATGAGGGTGGTGTCTCTGATATGACGTGCAACGCTTTCATGCGTGTTTTCAGGTACTCTATGAAACGCTTCAAGAATGCCACAAAATGCTCTGCGCGCCTGATGTTGCCTGGAACCGCTTCCTTGAGAAGATCGTCTGGTAACGCGGGGTTGGCCATGAAGGCTTCTTCATCGCGAGCCTCGTCTGCCGCTCGGAGGCCTTCGACTAGTTTGGCATACTCATTCTGTAGTTTTTCTGCGTCCGACGACTTCATCTCGGTTATCTTGCGCTCTAGGTTGGTCACTCCTCGCGTAGCTTTGCGTAACGAGTCGTTAGTGAGGTCGATGCTCAACGATTCGATACACACGTTGTCAATGTTGTGGGCCTCGTCGAAGACGACTATGCAGTCCTTGGATAGCTCCTTGGAGACCCGTTCTGCGATTTTGGGATCGAGCAGGTAGTGGTAGGAGTAAATGATCACGTTGCAGTACTGCATCATTCGTCGTGCTGTGAAATAAGGGCATTGTTTGTGCTGCTCGCCGTACCGGAGCATGCCATCTAGGGTCCATACGCCGGGAGGGATGAGATTGTGCGGTTCGAGAAGCTCGAGGTTCTCGTGATAGACGCAGAGCTCGACATCTTCGCCCCGCTCCTTCTTCTCTTTGACGAACCCAGCCGTAACGCTTCGACATCGCGCGTCCACCACAGACCCGCTCTTCTCACGTTTAATGGAAGGATGAAGACACAAGTTCTTGCGACTAGTCAGCCCCAAGCCACGGAACTCTTCCTCGTACCCGAGCTGCTCGGTCCGATACTTCATGAGTGCTTTCAACTCTGCGAGGGCCTTTTCGATCTCGGACATGGTACGTGAGCAGTAGATGAGCTTCCGCTTTTCAGGGTGAAACTGCTGGTATGCTACGATCAACGAAAGAAGAGACACGGTTTTACCCGTGCCTGAAGGCATCTCCAGGACGCAGTGGCCACCTGCGTCCAGAGTCCGCTTGAGATCGCACATGTAGGCATATTGCTCTGGATAGACCCTGGGGTAGGGAAAGAGCACGGGAAGCTCGCTAGAGGTGAGTGTCAGTATTCGTGGGGTTCCGCGGTTCATAGGAATTAAACGAACTCTATGTAGAACTTCATTATGAAGACTACGAAGCGGTACCAGCCCGCGATGTCTGTGGAGGCGTTGTTGGATGTTGGATCTTGCTGTTGCCTCTCAGGTCCGGTCCCAAAGATCGCCGCTAGTACCGGATACGGCTTAGCATCGGGAAAATGGTTTTCCCGTTAGCCACCGCACCTGGGCAACGTGTAGGTACAACGGTCCGACCGTTATGACCGTTCCGACCACGGTTTTCGATTTCGGTTTTCGACGGCGGTGCGTAATGTGTGTTCGCACCTGACTTACTTATTCCGTTCTCTACTCGGCGAAATCGAAAATCGCGGGATCGCATGTCGAAAATAGTACTACCTAGGTACTATTTGGCATATTCGCTTATTTAGGCCTTCCGCAAATGCCCCCGCCATGACGCACCGTTGCAAGCGCACCCTTCGCCAGCTACCGAAAGGGCGTTTTCCCCTGCGTGGAGGCTTCGTTATATAACACGCCGCCCTTGTACCTAGACAACCCCTCTTGATACCCATACTTTCCCTGTGAATACTTACCTTCGCTCACTCTTCACTTCTATACACTACTGTACACTTCCACACCAGTTGCCGCACTTCAACGCACTTCCAGCACATTCAACACACTTCTCTATACCTCAACACCTCAACCCACTTCACCACACTTCCAGCACACTTCTAACGGAATTCACCACACTTCACACACTTCAGCACACCTCAACAGCACTTCACACTCGCTTTTCGGATACACAGTAACGACAATGAGTAAGAAGCAGTTCAGACTGCAGGCCAGCGCCGCGCGAGCCGCCTCTTCCGCCTTCGCAGCTTTCGGTACTCCCCAAGATGCCGCCATCGATACCCGGTCTCAGCTATCCTACATGTCCGAAGCTCCCAATCTATCTTCTATATCAGACCCTACTGTCGTCGTTTTCTTTCGGAATCTATCTAAGAAGGCTAGCGCAACCAAGACAAAGGCGCTGGAGGACCTTCAGTCATATGTTTCTACACTCCAGGCTCCCCTTGAGGAAGCTTTCCTAGCGGCATGGATCGAGATATATCCCCGTACTTCAATAAGCAACTCGAAAGCTGTCCGCCAGAACGCCCACACCCTACACGGTCAGATTGCGGCATCCGCAGGGAAGCGAATAGCAAGGCATATGCCCAAAGTCATCGGCGCATGGCTTTTCGGACTATATGATTCGGACAGATCCGTCGTAGATGCGACCCAGAACTCTCTGTGGCTTGTCTTCAACACTCCGGAGAAGATACAGAATATTAGAAAGGCATATCAGCGACCTATCCTAGAGTACTGCCGGAATGCAATAGACAAGGAAACCCCATACACGTTGAGCGATGAACGATCGGAGAACCCAGAGGATGCTGCTGCCAAGTACAGCCGAGTCATCTCCGGGTGCTTCGCGCTGCTGGGCAGCCTGTTGTCCAACCTCAGCGCTGAGGACCGTTCAAAGTTCCAGTCGGATTATACGAGCACGCTAGAAGACGCAAGAATATGGGACTTCGCGGCACATCAAGACCCGTCTATCCGTCGCTCGGTTCATCGGTTTGTTAAGATCTGTCTGGAGAAGCAGTCCGAGATACTTGCGGACAATCTGGACATAATAAGCAAGAGTTACCTAGCGACCGCCCTGAACTCCGACCAATCTAGTTCTGCTTACGATTACATCGATGTGCTCACTTTGCTGACCTCCAAATACCCTACCATCTGGACAGAGCATTACAAAAGCAAAACGTCCGTTGATAGGCGTTTGCGGCAGTTCCTCAAGAAAGGAGCACAGCATGGTCCACTAGAGTTCTGGCAACGACTGGTTGAACTGTTCAGAGTTTTGCCAAAGGACCTGTTACCTGCAAATGGGGCAGACGCAGCGGAACTTCTTAATGCGCTCCATGGAGGAATTGTCCGTAAGGATGAGTCACGAATGTTTCTAGAGGTTGCATACGACACATACCTTGACGTCGTTGAGGTTCTTTGCCAGCTCTTATCTGAGAATGAGCAACACAAACTGTTGCGTGAGCTCGTGCTACCCCTAGTGTCGCAATTCCTTCTTCCATCCCAGGAAACCTTAGACTGGGGCATCCCCAACGTGTCTGACGGTTTCATATCCAAGGTTTTGAACACTTCTTCCATGGCGACTGTCTCCCAAGAAGAGTGGCCACGCTACACACAGGCCCTCGTCAACGACATGAAAACTTCTGCCCCGGAGCAGTCGAAAGACTACCGATTGTCCCAAGACTCGTTGATAGAACGGGCTTCTCGGTTGGCTTTACTACAAAAGCATGTGCTCGGTATCGATTCCTCCTCCCCTCTCAAGTCGGCATTCATCCAGACGTGCGCCAATATTATCGAGACCGGGCTTGATCAACTGAAACGCAGGAATGGAAAGCCGTATGGAGCTGCGGCGGCCATTCTCGAGTTTCTTGTCAATAACCGTGATCTTGTTTCGTCCGATCCTAAATGCAAAGAACAACTGGATACGTTCATGGTACATCATCTATCCGATCTAATCATCTCGCCTTCGTCTTCTTACTTGGTGGATATTCTCTATTCCATGGCAGAGTCGGCAGAATTTGGCAGGGCATGGAGTTCGGCGCTCAAAAGCGCTTTGGCTGCAGAGGATTCTGAAGCTAAGGCTTCAGCAGTCAATGCGCTCTTGACTTCGTCAAGGATACCACAATCCTTGGACGTTGCCGTCGATGAACCGGAACTGCAAGCGTACATCAAAGGCAACGTGGACGCAGCTTTACAGGGCGAGTTGGAGTGGAACTCTTTTACCCAGATCATGCAGTCGCCCTTGCGTGTCGTATCCGAGTCGACTGCAGATGATATCCTGTCATCGATGACACAGTCACTGTCCTTGCTAGAGCAAGCACCCTATGCTCTTCAAGGCTACCGCCAGATCATAAAGCAGAATCCGGCCTTCATGACATCCTACTTGTCGTCCGAACATGGCTCCGCGTTGCTCCAAGGTCTTTTGTTGGCAACCGAATCTCCGGATGATGAGATAGCGCAGGATGCTGCTGCTGTGAATGCCTCGATTCGTGCTCTCCTCGCAACAGAATCCGCCTCCAAGGATTCAATTCTTGATCTGGTCCACCGCGGGCTCAGGGATGCATCCTCTACATCTGTTTCTGTGGAGACTCTTGTGGATTTGACTAAGCAGCTGTTGGAGTCTTCAGAGGAAGATCAGCAGGTGACCAGGGGCGACTCCAAAGACATCGCGAGACTCTTCCCTGATCTGAAGGATTGGGACGCAGCCCTTTCACCGTTCCTCGACGTACCACCTAGGACATCACTGGCGATTACGAATCATATGGGAGGAGCCGTTTACCTGGTTCAGCAAAATCCTCATCATCGCTGTGGAAAAGTCCCACGCGATTTGGATGGGTATTCTCCAGCCTATCGTATGGCGCAATATGTAACGAAGATCATCCAGGAGAGTAAGGGTTCACTGAGCCCCGAAACACTACCCTCGACCCAACGCCGCCATATGCTTCGCAACCTTTCCCTCGTTGCTCAGTTGGCTAGCGACAATCTTGGCCTCGCCGGAGCAAACCATCTTTGGGCGACTTACAATACTGAAGTGGAAAGAGAAGCCACCACGTTCCTCCATGATGCATCAGACATCTTGGCCCACGCCGTTAAGATTGAACAAACAGCATCCGATACTCCGTTCCTCACCTGGGCAATGAGCGCACTCTCGAACACCGAGTCGGAAACATCTCCAAAGGCGTACTATACTATTCGCGCTGCCAGTGTCGCCATCTTGGACTCTATCGAGCAGAACGGACGGCAAGATACACGGGGAATGGATCTGCAGAGTACTCTGAGGTCTCTTAGGAGGAGCAAAGGGCCCCTTGCGCTGATCGGATTTATCCGCGCCTTCGAAAAACCACTGGGCGCATCTAAATCCTGCGAAAGACTGTGTAATGAGTTAGTTGCCGACCTCACTGGGCTCGATATACAATCCAAACCAGAGGAAGGACTTCGACAACTGATCATCCTCAACGCCATCCTTTACGGACAACCACAAGTTACCCAGAGCATTGCGAAGCAGCGGCTAATCTTCTTTGTCAAGCATGTACTGCCATGGCTGCAGGACCACTCCTTGGCGCTACCGATTCGCGCCGAGCTTTGTCGTTCCTTGGCTTCCCTGCTTCATCTGATGAGCGACATGTATGGAGATCACTGGAGGGATGTTCTCACTGCTTTGACAGAAACTTGGAAGACGACCTCGGAGGTTGGACAGAGCGAATCAGGCATTGACAGTCATGTTCCGTTGATCCACGCATCTCTCAAGTTGTATGCGCAGCTTGGCAGCCTTGCGCACTCCGATGATCCGAACGATGATCTGCTGGACGCTTGGAGGGAGTCACAAAAAGATGTGGCTGCAGGCCTCGTGAACCTCCTCAAGCACTCTCAACACTTCCCAGACGAGTTTCATCAGCCTCTGAACATGGTTAATGATGTCCTCGCAAGGCAAATTGCGAAAGTACCTCTCGAACATCTCAAATCGACGGAAGATCTGTATCCGCTTCTGTATGTGGAGTCACAGCCAGTACAGCAGACCGCTTTCGATATCTTGCATAAACAAATCCCTACAAGGCAGGAGGAAATCTCGCTCGAAGCCGCCTTGGAGAAGAAAACTGTTCGACTACCTGAAGAGCTCCTCTCGCTCATCATCGAGGCTCCCACTGTTGCAGGTTTAGAAGACGCTACTTTCGAGCGGACCGTACCTCTTCCCCTAAGAGGCTACTTGCTCAGCTGGTTACTTGTGTTCGACCACTTCGTGAACTCTGTACGTTTCTTCCCTTACCATACACATGATCATCACTAACCCATGATCTAGTCTGCCAGGGTCCAGAACGACTATATTGAGCAGATTCGGGAGGGTGACTACCTTTCTGGGCTTCTCAATTTCACGTTCGAATTCCTTGGACACTCGAGGGCCAAACCGGCGGATGTCTCCATGTTTGACGTTACTACATACGTACCCGACGTGGAACTTCCAATGCGGGACGTTCAGTGGTTGCTCACGCATGTCTACTTCCTCTGCCTGAAGCGTCTCCCCAATCTTACGAAGTCGTGGTGGAAGAACTGCAGATCGCGCCCCGTGGCCCTATCCCTTGAGAGCTGGACCCAAAAATACGTACGTTCATCTTTCCCGGGAGTAATGAGCCCCATGCTAACTGTTCCCCAGGTCTCTCCACCCGTCATCACCGCCGCCCTCGACGAAGTCGGCGAATGGGCCAAGACTCTCTCGGACCACGAAGCCAACGAGATCGAATTCTCGGTCAAGGTCTTGCACCGCTCCCGCGAGATCATCGCCTCCTACACCGTCGACGAACAGATAGGATCCATGCGTATTACCCTGCCCCCAGCGTTCCCCCTCGCGAACGCCGTCATCGAAGGTATCAATCGCGTCGCCGTCAACGAGAAACGATGGCAATCGTGGCTGCGGACCTCGGTCGGCGCGATCACCATCTACAACGGCGGCCTGATCGACGCGCTGACGATGTTCAAGCGGAACATCGAGGCTGGAATCAAGGGCATGTCGGAATGCGCCATCTGCTACAGTATCGTGGCGAGCGATGGGCGGTTGCCGGATAAACGGTGCTCGACGTGTAAGAACCTTTTCCATGCGCAGTGTCTGATGAAGTGGTTCCAGTCCAGTAGCGGTAGTACCTGCCCGCTCTGTAGGACTCAGTTTACGTATGCGCGCCATTAGAGTGGAAGAGGGGGTTGTCTATACTGCGGAGATGCTGGACATATAGACTAATGCAATAGGCATGTTGTGCGAGTTTTCGTCGGAATACTGTACTGTATTATCATGATAGAGTAGAGCGCTTTCATACGCCCGCATCTTTTTGATTGCTAGATCTGCATATAGAATGTACAGTAGTTTTTAATCAGTGCTATCTCGACAATGCATCTTTCGAGTAATGAACTTCTCGCACTGGGCGCAGAGCTCAGTCACAGCATAAGTCTGTCCTTGATACTACGAAACCACCCCGGCCAAATCCCTAAAGCCTGGCCCCCGTCTTCCCAAACTCCACCTTCCTCGGCTCGGCCTTCACATCCTCGCTCTCCCCATCCCACCCAGCGATCAAATCCTCCACCACATCCGTCTGGTCCTGCCCCCACACAATCCCTCCTACATTCTGCCACTCCCCATTCCCAGACTGCCTGAATACGCGGTAGCTCGGGACGCCGCAGATACCCGCGGCCTTGGCTTCGGCGGTGGCTTCGCGGAGCTGGGTCTTTATGGCGGGGGTGTTGGCTTTCTTGATGAGCTCCGGGCCGTTGAAGCCGGCGGCGGTCAGGACGGAGGAAAGGACGGCGTCGTCGGAGACGTTGGCGTCTTGTTCCCAGCATGCGCGGTCTGCGAATCTGTGAGCATTCTGCTCCGGGCCCTGTTCAATTTACCCCCAGGTACTTACACAGCGCGGGAACACACTTGGGATCCGCCATTGCGCAGCGGAGCACGGTGGGCGTGCGGATGGGGAAGACGGAGGCCCAGTGGAAGTTGATGGGTTGGTCCGGGCGGCCTTCTTGCTCGTTGACGGCGTTCCAGAAGGAGACCCAGTCGGCGTGGTCTTGACGGGACCAGACGGCTTTCTCGGCGGAGACGGCCGCCATTGGGAGGTTCGGGGCGCCGATTCTGGCATGACTGTCAGTATTGTACGATTGAGACCTCATGGTGTTTAGTTACAAAGGAAAGTGGGGATGGGGACGTACTCTCGGAACAGAATGCCCAACAAGAAGGGCTTCATGACAATCTCCAAGTCCGGGCCAAATGTCCGCTGTAGACGTTGCAGCTGCGTATATCCCAGAAACGCCCAAGGGGAACTGAAGTCGTACCAGAACTCCACGCGAGTCTTCGCTGGGAGCTTGTTCGACGCAATGCACCGAGGCATCAGGCTTCTCAGCCCATCGACATCCTTCCACTGCCCACCATTCTTGATCGCAAGCAATGTGCCCTCGACAAAGTGCATCCGGTCTTGGCCCCAGTAGAAACGGCCAACACGCTCGTCCCCGCTGGCATCCGTCCACTTCGCCTCGGGGATCCAGAATCCGGGGACGCCGAAAGCGCCGCGCTCAATGGAGTCAGCGGTAGCTTCCTCTAGAGCCTTCCTGGCGCGCGCATTGCTGAAGACACTCTCATCAAGGCCACCGATCCCGCATTCCTGCGCAATCTGCAGCAACACCTTCGACTCAGTGACATCCCTTTGCTCAACCCAATACGCCCTAAACAACGCCCTCGAAAGCCTCGGCCTCTGCTCTTGGCCCACATAATGGATCAACCTCAACGCATTGACGCTCTTCCGGGGATGCTGCGGCGGCGGGTTATATCCAACCTGGTAGCGTTTGAGGGTTCGCTGCATCGAGCGCGCCGTCACGGCTTTCTTGGTCGGGTTGAAGACATCGGAGGCGGAGCCGGCAGCGCCCTGGGGAGCGGATGTAGCACGGTAGATTGCGCCGAGGAGGACGGGGCGCCAGATGAGGGTTGCGGAGGTGCGTTGGGCGAGGGCTTCGACTTTGGTGGAGGCGATGTAGGCGAAGGGACAGGAGATCTGGGGGTGGTTAGGATGGAAGGGGATTGCACGTCGGGGGGACGAACGTCGTAGTTGAATTCTAGGATTGGGGACGCCATTCCGAAAGTTTTCTTCACGATTTGTGCTCGAATCTTTGAGGTTCCACCGGTGATGTTTGCAGTCGCGGAAACCTTTATGTTGCTGACCATACGGCATAGCTATATCTTACATCTCTGGATGTGGGGTATGAGCCGAGGTTCGCGACCCCCCGCTCGAGTCGGCATCTTTATAAGCCATTCTGGATAGTATTTTCATGAAAGGTACACACGAACGTTGGAACTTCCTCGATGGACAAAATCAGAACATTGGTCTTGATGGAGACGCGATGGAAGCACAGGGAGGAACTTGTCTTTCTCTGCCAGGCCCTGGGGTAGATGCGTGGAGTGGCTAGGGCCGAAACGCTAACCTCTTTTGGCTCTGGCGTTCTTTTTTAAATCGACCTCACCTGCTGCAGCTACATCGATATCATCCTCACCCCTCTATCGTCTAACTTTCTGAAAACGGACGTGTTTGGATTGTTTCGAATATGCGAGATATATTCTACGTTGGTGCTATCGCAATTGTCACCATTATATCACATCGGCCTGCTTTTCCATTGACATTTGAGCCTGTGCATTCGCGGACGGTTTTGAACTCTGTCGACAGGAGAAGTGACCAACCGAAGACTTTGGAAATGAACCGGTGCCAGACGTGACGAAGGAGACACGGTGGTCGGACCAGGTGTTCCAATCCTCACTTGGCCAAACTTCATGATGCTAGAAAGGCTACGAGAAAGAGGATTGTTGCCAGGAAAACTCTAGCGAGCAAGCAATAAAGTGTGTCTCGGAAGGTACAAAAGCAACGACTCCTAATACTTAGCACTCCCTCCCTCTTCATTGCCCCTAGGCGACCTTATATACACTCGCAGAAATCCACTGTGTCGAAACTCTACTCGACCTTTACTACATCACTTTACCTCGATTCAACTTTCTCGTCCTTCTGTCTATTCGGGTCTCATTTCATACGCCATCATTTTGTTAGTCGCCATGGTCACGTCCTTTACGACATTGTTCTTGGAAAAGAACCTATCCTTACTCAACCACGTGAAGAAGATTTTATCTCTCCCACCACCCCTCCCTCCGGCGAAGAATCATCCCAGGATAAGTCTGCTCCAACTGTGACCGTAGAGCAATACAGCAAGATGACTAGAGACGACCTGCAGGGACTTGTTAAAGCACGCAACATCACGATTCCTAGCTCGATTCAGACGAGCACGAGTTTTGACGGCGCAGCTACTGCACAAGCCGACAGCAAGTTGGCTCTAGCACAAGCTTGTGGATGAGGACCACAGCAAGGTTTCAGTTGTCCAATTGGATGTTCCACATTGCATGTATTCGACAAAATATTTCTCGACATGCCGACTGCCTATAAGGTCAACTGTCTGCTTATTGCACAACTCGCAGACGTGAGGTTGTTTGCTGAAGTGGCCATTTCATGGATTCTCAAGGAATCACCCGAGACATGCCCTAAACTTTCACTAGTGCCCGGAATACTGTCGCATGTGTGCCAAGAGAACTCCTTCACAGCTGCACTTTGGTGGCCCGGGCGGAGCCGCTGTTTGCGTTGTTTGATCCCCGGTCCGTTCACTGGTCGCGCGTTGTACTATCTCCTATCAACCTTAGACCAAAACAAAGTCTCTCAACCCAACCTGCAGCACAACCCACATCCATCAAATAAACAACTGTCCCACCCTGTGGCCATTCTACGGAACTACGACGAGCCGAAACATCGCTGAGAACATCGCTAAGAACCTTCAACCTCAAAGATTACCGACTCAAAGGTCAATCATTCTTTCGTGCTCGAGCGCCGAACAACCTCCTGGACAGTAAACATGGAAAACAAGATGTCTTCGAAGCGGTTCGACAAGGCGTTGCTAAAGTTCGACTCTGAATCGAATGTCAGCCTAGCCGAAGACGACAGCAACATCTCCGGTGCATTATGTCTTTATGATCCACTACGCGCTGTCCAAGAGGCTGCCTGCTACGGAAATGCGCGAGGCCATGGAGGCCTGTGGGAATTCCACAGCTACCTATTGGATCGATGATGTCTCATACACAATCAATCAATACCCAACAGGACAAATGCCTAGCTCTTACTCGGCGAGTCGATCGACCCAAAGTCCTGCAAGAATAGAGCCAATCCTGCGACGAAAGTTCGGTGCGACCACGGGTTACATGAACAATGGCCCGTATCTTGATGTCAATCACGAGGGTTGTTTTCCTAGACGCAAGGACCAGAACCTTGATGGCCACTTCATCGTCAATATCAAGACCTCTGATGGCTCATCGGTCCCCCTGGTCATATCGTCCCAAGTAGAAGGCCATATGGCAATTCCCTGCCCTCACTGTGATTTGGAGCACCCCGTTGATCTCGCAGAATTGTTGGTAAAATCCTCGCAGGTCCATGCGTCACAAGAACCTGATTCAGCGCCTGGGAATCGAATGGCTCAGGAATCTACGAATGCTTCGCTAGGGTATCTTGCTCCGAGCTTATCTCCACCCAACCCATCGAGCTCGCGTAATGTATCCCAAGTTTCTCAACGCAGGCACTCACCAGCACGACGCATGCCAGGGGCATATCCCTCGAGTGATGACGATAGTAGCCCGAGTTCGGATTGGGCTACCACGGTCGACGGCGACACTAGCCTCTCGAATTCAAGCTGGATTACCGTGGCTGACGGCGACTCAAGCCTCTCAGCTGCCAATGTGCGCTTCGGCCTCACCTGTAACGTTCTTAATATCTTCATATGTCGAGGAGGATAGGGAACTACTGTGAGTGGGTGTTCAAAAACGTGGAACGTAGGGCTTGTACACTGATGTCTTATATATGAGCAGAACCAATTTGAGGACGTGTAGGGAGTCCGCCTTCTACTATCAAGACTGCGGGAGTTCAGAGAGGGCTAGTACGATGGATGTGTTGATACCAAAAGCAGTGGAATCTTAGAATGAGATATCATAAGTTCGATTGCCCACCACGTGTAGTCCGCCCATGTCTTCCCTGGCGGCCATTCTTCAACTTGAGAAGTTTGAGGCTGCAGCCTGCCGTTGCGGCTGAAGTCCAGCTTTGTGACCCTGACAACTTCGGCCACCACTTTCGGTTAAATCGAGATTATCATTCGCTGGAAGGAAGGGTATGGCGCAAACTCCAAAATTGTCGCCTTAGACTCACTGAAGAAAGGTCATCGAGAGTGGAAATGCCCTTGGCCAGCTGCAGGCAGCCTTGATGCACCTCCGTTCAAGGGTGGTTAATAAACCGGGTGTTTGTAACACCAGTATGCAAAGTTCCACCAAGGGCACCCTTCCGACAACTGTTATTCAATTCACACAATGTTGTGCCAACTCTGCATTGATCTGATTCGCGCCTGCACCAAGCACGCCAGATCAGGCGCTGTCCGTCATCAATTCCACTCCATACACGGCACCTCGTCCTTGCGCCTCACTTCCGCCCAGGACAGCTGCACATCCTGTCAATTTTTCAGTCAAAATTCCAAAGTCTCTATCTCCTCCGGCGAACGCGTGATCGGCGGCAAGTCCCCATGCTCCTTCCATTATGTCGGTAGCTTCTTCGAGTTCTTTCGCCCCAGGCTTTCTGATTTCAGCCATGACCTGGATTCTTCCTTCCCTAGGCCACAAGGGCCGCAATGAGAGGAGCCATGGAGGAATATGCAAAGGGCTGTCTCGCCGAACCCGAGGAGTGAGCACTGTATTGGTATTATAAGAACCATGCTGAAAGCTTGTCGAACCAATCACGAGAAGTGCAAGCGGTCGGACATACTGCCTCCGTTGCCTAGGAGGGTTATTGATGTTGGATGTCCTTTCTCCGACGGTGCAGATTTGCAGCCTTACTTGTTCGACACTGAGGGCCAGCGGGGTGAATATGCCGCGCTTAGTTACTGCTGGGGGAGGCGAACAGGAAAGTAAGACTACACTGGCAAACCTCGAGCAGTACAAAGCTGCGATCCCGCTGGACGAACTCCCTAAAACATTGCAAGATGCCATAACCGTAACCCAAAACCTCGAGATCCGGTACCTCTGGATCGATGCCATGTGCATTGTTCAAGACGCCTTAGAGGACAAACAGAAAGAATTGGATAGCATTGGAGAAGTGTTCATGAACGAACTCTTCACGATATCCGCATTAAACTCACCCACAAGCCAACATGGCTTTTTACATCAAAGAACCCCCACTCCTGAGGTACTTATCTCAGATGCCGGTATTCCCGAGTCCCTCTCTGACCCTATTGGTATACGGGTCGCGCTTCCTTCCTATGATGATGAGATCAAAGTCTCACCCATGGCCCTACGAGGTTGGATTTTCCAAGAGAGATGTCTCTCACAAGCGACCCTATACTTTGGTCAGTCGCAGATATTCTGGGAATGCAAGACGGAAGTGCTTTCTGAGGCAATTCCCGTAGTAGGGGTTTTTACCACCGAGGATATCGGTCGACGATTCTGGGAAAGGATGGAGACTCCGATGGCTCGCGATTTGGATCGCTATCACGAGTGGAATCACATAACTCGAATCTTCTCTAAAAAAGCTTTTACGAACAAGAGCGACCGATTAGCCGCTATTCAAGCAGTTTCCCGCCAGTTCGAGGTTCTATACAAGACGAGAATGTTAGCGGGGATCTGGCTTGATGGACTCCACATTGGGCTTGGGTGGTGTTATGACTCCGAATCATCGAGCGAAGGGACATTATGTAACATTATTCCACAGTCTCCGTCCTGGAGCTTTGTATCGGTGGATTATCCGGTAACGTCGCTAGTAACGGATCTTAATCCGTCAGAATATACCCAGGACGTGAAGCCGCATCCAAAACACTACCCGGAATTTTCTTATGGGTACTGTCATGCCAATCAAAATATGACAGAGGACAGCGCAACGAACACTATTCTCAAGTCCAGGAAGGCTCGTTGGACCAATACGGACCACATCACTCTCCATCTCCAAGGCAGTCTGGCAGAGGTGACCACGATTCGATCATCGCCCATACCGAACGGGACCACTAAGATCGACATTCTGAGCTCGAGCAGTCAACTCACTTCTCCGTTGCGTGGCCATCTTGACCCAGGCCGCACCGTCCCGAACAAGCTGTACTTGCTTAGGATATTCAGCAGCAAGTACCACGGTAATAGAATACACGGGCCCGGATCTATCGCCGTATTTCTTCTTTTAAAACGTGTCGAGGAACAGGATAGCCGTAGTGCAGGCCATCTGGGTGACTTCGAGCGCGTGGGTATAGGACAAGGATGGATGCATCAAGTGCAAGACTTCTTCAGGAACAGTCACGCCGGCGATTTCACCCTTTTGTGAGATACCCGTCTCAATATCAGCACTATCAAACTTCTGGAGTGGTACTGGCAATAATGGTAGAGTGCTGCTAAGTTTGCTCGGGTGTTTAAGCTGCATAATAAGAAACTACAAGACCTGATGATTCGGTCTTACACAAAGATTTTTCTTTCTTCTATTTTTGAGTGATTTGAAAGTGCTAAGCTTCTGCCAATTGGCGCAACAGTATATCGTGGTGGCTGCCGAAAATTCGAAGTATGAAAAGCAGAGTTGAGAGGTATAGTACGATTTTATGTCGAAGTACATTCACTTACTCGAGGACCGCTTTAGTCGAGGACTTCCGAATACTGTAGATGCTATACCGATAGTCTCCTTTCGTTGTTAAATTAGGGGACTAGATACAGTTGCTAGCAGTGGCCGGCGTTTGCTTCATTACTGTAGTAGAATACAGTTGATTCAACGCATCTCTAGCCGCTCATTTCGGGACCTGTTCTGCTGCTGAATCTTGACATTGCAGATCATTACACAGAATTAAACTATAGTACACTAGCTATAAACGCGGCGGCACCGCACTGCAGCAGCCACAGAAGGAAGGAGAAATACATCGTTGGCCAAATCAAAGTCGTCCATCAGAAGTCCAACACAGTGAACTATACCACATCATTACAAAGCACCTCAAAGCAATCCGAAGCTCGGGACTGAAACAGCATAACTTTACCATTCAGAACATTCCAGATCCATTTCTCGTGAAGTTTATTGCGTCAACCCCCTCAATCCCTGCACCACAAGGCCGAACATAAACCCCCTGGCGACCTTTTCCACCTGCAGCGCATCGAATACTCTCCCAAGGGCTTCGCCACTCGCTGCCTGGCCCATGACACTGGTCAAAGCCACCGGCATTCCCCTCTCCACCAGCAACTTCCTTGCCTTCTCTCTTAGCTCCGCTTTCTCTGCCTCGCCCATCTCGGCCGGCCACGCCTTCAGTTCCTCCTCCGTCGGCAGTGCGTTCTGCCTGATTTTTTGGAGGTAGGAAGCGATTGCGCTGTCGGAGGTATTGGCGTCGAGAACGGTGGATTGAAGCAGTTGTTGGATGGAGGCAAGTTGTGGGTTTGCCGGGCGAAGGAGGAAGGACTTTGCTGCTGAGAGGAGGGTCAGGCGGATTTGCCAAGCGGAGGAGAGGGTGTAGAGTTCTTGCGTGAGGGCGAAGAAAAGCTCGATAAGGACGGTGGTCTCTTGGGTGGTGAGGGGTGAATGCGCTTTGCGTTGGTTTGAAGCGGTTTTAGGACTGGAGTCCGAGGGGGAAGGCCTCAAAGGTTGGATATGGGATCTACCAAGTGAAGAGGGTGATGTAAGAGATGTCGCTGACGTCCGCCTTGGAAGTGGAGGTGGAACGTCACCGGCATTCTGGAGAGGAAGGGAAGTCGTAGAGGATGACATCTTTAACGCAGACTGCGACTCATTGCCGCTGTAGTCGTCCGGAATATCCGAAGGCATAGGTGGTAGATTTAGTAGCTGATCCCCGCCCATAACGGGCGAAAGGTCCATACTTGCACGGATCGATGGTGCACGGCTGTTGTTTCGCGAGCCATGGATGGAAGATCGACCGGAGCGCTTGCCATCGCCGTCCGGGTTCATGCTTGGTCGGCGCTCCATCGGAGCTTCACGCTGTGGCTGTTGGTCAACGATGGGAGAGTTGGGGACGCGAAGCGAGTCGGTGCTAGTGCGCCGGCTGAATGAGGACATGATGCTTTCGGTCCTGATATGCGTGGGCAATTCCGAGACTGTGCTCTCCGCACGACCATGGCGATTCTGTATAGGCTGTTGAGCTGGTGGATTCGGTGCCGTTGATGCGCGGGTCACGGCAGTTCCCGTCCCGCTTGAGACCGAGTCCCTATTCTTCCTCGCGCCTCCAAGGGGCGTTGCAACGCTGTTAAGAACACCCGTTACGCCGCCAAATAACGCTTTGCCCCCTCCTGCCACCTCTTTGGGTGCTTTCGTGAGAACATCAATCATACCCTTTCCCATGGTCTCAAATGTCTGCCCCGGCCAGCCAATGCCGGGGAAGCCTTTCCCGGGCGACTTGCTGACTTGGGACTCTTTCTCTAAGAACCGCTTCATACCTTCGCTTTCCGCAAGGGGCTTGTACTTGACAGCGTCGTTAAGATACCTCTCCAGTTCTCCTCTCAAGGAAGACTTGGTATGACCTTTCCAGACGGGAAGGGTGGAATGTGCTTCTGTGAAGCCAAAAGTGCCTGTGATGTTTGCTATCCTTCGCAGTACTTCGTGCAACGTCTCAAGGTCAGTATACTTGCGAACTGTCATCCATCCGGAATAGTGATTTGAAGCGGGCTCGATTTGAATCAAGTACTCCGCCGTTGGTTTGCTCTTGATATTGCCTTTCTCCCCCGGCACGGAATCATCGAAGATGGAAATTTTGCAATTGTGAAGAGTTAAAGGTGGAGGAGGATTCGCCATCAGAGCTGTAGGAGGCTGGTTCGGTACAATCTGGTCAAAACTCGTAAAAGCAGGTTTGACCTCCTGTTTTGGCGAGTCTTCCGCTTTCGTGGGCGATGAAGCATCGATTTGCGATGGAGCCTGAGCCGGCACATTCGATATCCCCAAGTCCGTAGTGTCGGTGTCAGCCAAGGTCTCGCTCTGCGAAGACGTAGGCGTCATGATCCCCTGCGTCGTACTCTCCGACTTATCCTCATGGAAGCTGGCGGTCGATGCACTTTCTTGCTCCTTCAACTTCCTTGCCTCCTCTTCTGCGATCATCTGGCTCAGACGCTGCGCCTCTCGCATGGCTTCGTCCATTGCTTCTTGCGCCTTGCTAACCGCGCGGTCACGTTGTTTCCACTCCGGAGACGCAGATTTCTCCACTAATCGCTCCTCCTCGTCAACGGCATTTTTCGCATTCTGCAACTGGCCAGCGGATCCCTCAACTCCAGCATCAATTGCATGCATGAGCTCCGGCTCACCCTCCTCGAGCAGATACACAATCCAGCTGTTGATCCATTCGGGCTTTGAGCAGCTCACCACGATGTTTTCCAAGACAACCTTTGCCAATATTTGTCTTAGAAACACCTGTGCAGGTTTGCAATTATACGTTTTTGGGTCCAGGTAGCTCTGCAATATATCATCCGCAGCATTGTCAAACTGCTTCTGTTGATACTTGTTATCAAGTATATTTCCCAGCGTGCAATCGGGCTTCAACTCCAGGTATCCATCCACGGCCTCGGCGACAGATGCGCTCGGAGACGCACCCAGTGCGGCGGAGAGCTCCTGGAATATTATAATCATGAATGAGGAAGAGCGCGTGACGAAGTCGACGAAACTATCCGCGGGTCTCTTTCGCGAAAGATGTGAAGACACGGAAAGCATGAATGCTGTCAAGGTTTGGCGACATTCTGCGGGAAAGGTGGGCTCGGAGGGTAGAATGGGGGAGTACCACCACCTAAGAGACAGTTAAATACGTTCTTCTTCATCGTCGTGGGCGGGCGCATACCTAACATAGTCCCTAATCACCGCCTCCGTAAGCTCCGTCAGCGCAGTGGCGGTTTCTGGCCGGAATTTCGAGTAATCTAGCTCTTTTCCAGCGAGAAGCTTCACTTCCACCTCTTCATCCGCCATTCCCCGGGGTTCCGTCCCAGATGTATCCTTCGCACGCCATTCCAGTACCCTCCGCGCAACATCTGCTCCCACTTCTTTTGGAACCCGTTCCCCGTTTTTGACTCCAGCGCTCTTCTCCCATGTGGCATGTAGCACGACGCCACCAACAACCCCGATCAATATGAGTCCTACTCTTCCCAGTACAATATATGTCCCCGCTCCGAGTCCTACGAGACATGCGCCTAGTGTCTCATTGCTTGCGGTCGCCAAGAAGCGCAACGTGCGGTCTGTGAGCGCTTTCAAGTCTATGACCGGCGCAGCGGAGCTTTCGTGTTCATCTTTCGAATAGTCTCTGTCAGGTTTCGAGGGTGATATCGGCATGCTCTGCGAAGAGGGGTCATCCGAGGCGCTCGGGCTCGTCTGAATAGGCTCGCTCATGGTGACGCCGTGGGCGTGCAGGCGCACATCGAGGAGCAAGGCGTGGAACGAATTCAGGAGAACATTGACATAGACAATCTTAGAAATACACGTATGTCACTCCGTCAAGGCGCCCCGTGAAGCTACACCGTCACAAACAACCCTCCTGAAAGTCTCACATACGATCGGAGTCGGAAAAATGAGCTTCCGATTCGCCCGATTATTGCGATCTTCATCAATAAACTTCCAGACCAGCACTCAACACTTCGCAAACTTCCGCCTCGTCCTTCTCTTCGCTGTACTCTTGACGTCCTTTCTCTCGTTTCAACATTCACTCTCTGATAGATCAATCTTTTCTAGCGCCGAAACTGATACATTCTCTTGCACAAGAGACCCCTCATCCTTCCAGCAAACCTACAATGTCACCCTCCAATTCGCCCTCCGACCCCACCACACTCGAACACGTCCAGCAGTACCACTCGGAACGCTCCCTTCGCTCTCCAATCTACCACTTCCTCCTCTCCAGCGCCACCTTCAATCATGCTTCCAAAGGCCTCGTCCGCGCGAACCTCAAGCTCTCACCCAACCACCTAAACTCCCACACTTCCCTGCACGGTTCCGTCTCCGCCACGATAGTAGACTGGGCCGGTGGCTTGGCCATCGCCGCGCACGACCTGCGTGAGAAAACGGGCGTGAGTACCGACATACATGTCTCGTACTTGGGGAGTGCGAGGGAGGGGGACGTGGTTGAGATCGAGGGATGGGTGGATAAGGTGGGTAGGACGATGGCGTTCACAACTGTGACGATCCGGAAAGTAGTAGAAGGGAAGGAACGGGATGACTGGCCGATAGTGGCTAAGGGGACTCATACGAAGTACCTTGCTGTGTAATTGTGATGAAGGGGGAAATGACTAGTTCGATGAACGCCATCTTCTTTGGACCATCATTCCTTCTCCCCCATGAATGACGGATTCCACTCGGATGGCGGAGAAAGACGTAACCGATTGGGATTATTCCAAGCGGGACCCTTTTGCTTTTGAAAACCAGGCAGAGCTTCGCGGCGATGACAGGCTGGGAATTATGAGGGGTTACATCTTCATCACCAGCCCTACCTGGGTAAAATGCATCACGCATTACGGGTCAAGAGGCGCAATACTGCATGTAGAAAGAGACGCATTGAAGGGATGAAGTAATCATTAGCCACCAATATCAATCATAGACCAGGGACAGAAACCCCATAAACCCCACTATCACATCCACGTCAACTGCGTAGTCCCTGAAGAGCAAGCCGGAACACCGCCTCCCATCCCGTTTCCCAAACGATCGTAAAAGTAACATGTTCCAAGGAAATCGAAGGCTAAAAAAACCTGGACGCAACAGAACCTCGCTCCCTCAACGTAAACCCACCTATCATCCCACCCCGAGCTACCCAACCGTGCTCTCCTCCTCCGCCGCCCTCCTGAAATAATCCGCCTCACTCTCCATCCCCAACTGCGCCGTTGCAAGATCCGTGCCAACGCCCGAATCACTCGGCGCAGCAAAACCACGTCTCATCTCCTCTTTGACCGCCTCAACGGCTGCTTCGATTTCGGATTGTGTCGGGAGCATGTTGGTCGAGACTTCGGACGCCGTGACCTCCGAAGCGGTGACCTCAGAACCAGCGACTTCGGATGCTGGAACTTCAGAGGGCGCGATTGTCTGCGTCGGTTCGTCATCGTCTTCGGCCTCGGAGCCCGAGGTATCATCTTCACTCGCCTCGTTGATGGTATGGTTGTCATCGAGAAGCGTGGACCTGGCAGCCGTAGAGCCATAAGAAGTCCGACGATCCATATCGCTACCAGTCATGTACGACGACCCGGAAGCGTAAGTGTACTCACTTCCCGTTCCTCCATAGCTAGAACGACCGTCAAATCCAGGCGTCTCACCATCCGCATAGCTCTCGGCGTAAGAGCTCGCTGCAAGACTGTGGCGACGTTCGGTTCCCGCCTCGCTGGGCGCATCGTCGTGGGCATTTTCGTCGCCTACGGAGCGATTCTCCTTGAGCTCCGGCTCAATTGGAGTCAGCTTTCCTTCGGTTTCGTCTTCTTCACTTAACACTTCGTTCTCCTTGTCTACTACTGCGGCCATGGGCTTCCCATTCCACGATGCCTTGCGCAGATAGTTCGTCTTAACCGAGTGGCTGCGTTTCAGATTCGCGTTGTTGCTCAAGTTGTTACCCATGCTGGGATATCCTTGAGCGCCAGCGGTAGTATTTGCGTTGATCTGACTCAAAGAAAGAATACGGCGGGCCGGAGTTTGCGTGGGACCGCTACGACGGATGGCTGGACGTGGCTTCAAGGCCAAGGAAAGACCATTCGCTGCTGTGCTGGGTGGAGCCATCGCTTTGGCACCGTCGCCAGCATCAACGCTCATGCGCTTCTTGGGCTTGATTGGACTCTTCGGCGTCCCCTTGCTCATCATCAAGGCACGAGAATGGTCCATGATGCCGTTGAGAATGCGCCGTTCCAAAGCATCGGCCTTGGCACCCATCAAGTGCAATTCCTCCCGGCGGATCTCCAAAGCGGTATGGAGAGAGGACACTTCGCCAGTTAGGCGGACTTTCTGGTTCGCCAAGTTCTCGCGCTCTGCCTGCAAAGCTGCCACAGCGGCAAGCAAGGAACTCTTCTCTTC
This sequence comes from Westerdykella sp. P71, assembly GCA_019022765.1. NCBI lineage: Eukaryota > Fungi > Ascomycota > Dothideomycetes > Pleosporales > Sporormiaceae > Westerdykella > Westerdykella sp. P71. Next base: position 42,266 of record JAFHBW010000042.1, on the reverse strand, counting down.
CTTCATCTCTTGAACGGTGCGTTCCTTCTCTTCTCTCAGCTCCGCCATTACGCGTTCCTTCTCCTCTTTGAGCTCCCGGACAGCGCGCTCTTTCTCGGCCTTCAATTCAGCAATGTCCGCTTCGAGCTGCTCCTTCTGGACCATTCTTCGCTCCAAAAGAAGTGCGATTTCTTCCGCTTCTCGTTCTTTGGCCTCGTTGCCGTCGGTGATCAAGTGAGTTTGTTTGGCAACGAACTCGCTTATCTCGGTTGCCGTAGCCTTGACCTGCTTGTGGATTTCTTCCAGGCGCTCAATGTGCGCTCCAGACTTCTCTGCCTCATTGACATGACCGATGAGTTTGTCGAGCTTCTCTTGCACCTGAGCATCGTCGTATTTCTCCACTGCTTCGACGGGTGGAGGAGGTGGAGGAAGCAAGGCAGGTAAGCTGTTGAGATGTTTCGCTACTTCTTCGGCCCTGGCACGAGCCTCCTCGTTCATAAGCCGGACTTGCTCCTCTGCCGTTTCCTTCGCTTTCTGCGCGTGGTCGTAGTGCTGCTTGACGAGAGCTTCGATCTCGCGGAGCAGGACCATAAACTTGGGATGATATTCTGTGATGTTGTCCTGGAGGCCGTTGAAGATGCGCTCAATGTTTGCAATTTCGTCCCTTGTGTGCGAGTGCTCGGTCTTGTCCTCCAGCTTCTGCTCTTCCATTTTGGCAACAGCATCATCAATCTTCCCAAAGACGGCGGCTGAGTAGTCGGTAGCCCACTTCTGAGATGCTTCTTCATATCGATCGTTCATCCCGGTAATCGAAGCCCCAAGTGTGTCGATCGTCAATCGAAGTTCGTCAGCCATGGCCTTCGTGCTTTCAAGGATCTTTTCCTGCTCCTCCGCCTTCTCCTTCATGACTTTGGCCTGTTCCTCGGCAAGAAGCTGTGCGTCGTCGTACTTGGTCATAAGAGTATCAAAACGTTCATCAAGCTTTGTGACAAGTCCTGCAATGATGGCCTCCTTGGCTTCGTCTTGCTTCTCGAGCGCCAAAGCGGACTTCTCCTCTTGACCGTTCATCAAACCCTCAATAGAGCCATGTGCACGCTCGAACTCGCGAGATACAGTCTCCATGAGGTCCTTAACATCGGCACCGAGGCCTGAGTTCAAAGCGACAGCGTCTTCCAGATTCTTGAACGATTCCCGAAGGCTTTCCAGGCTGCCACCCTCCGTCAAGCTGGTCTTAATGTCGTCCTTGACTTCGTCCAAGATCACCTTGACCTCGGTGATCGTATCGGAAAGGCCTTGGGCTTCAACTTTACGGTCATCGAAGTTCTTCGCCGTCTTCATGATGTCCTCTTCGTACGTCTCTTTCAGCTTGTCGTGGCTCTCGCGGAAGTCATGTAAGAGACCAATGAGTTGTTCAACATCAGCCTTGGAGGGCAGCTCATCTGCATCGGGGATCTTCATCTCATCAACTTTCGCTTTGATGTCACAGACAAGAGCAGCCAGGTCATCCACGTCGGTCTTGGTGACCTTCTCTTCCTCGTCAGGTTTCGCAGTCTTCATTTCGTCTAGGGCTTGCTTGATATCATCCACGATCACCTGCACGACAGCCACATCGCCTTTGGTGGCACCTTCCTCCGCGATCTTTTGAGACAATGCTTCAAGAGATTCTGAAGTTGTGCGAACGACCAACTCGATATCGTCCAGATTCTCTTTGGAGACCATCTTGTCCGCATCAGGAAGGTTGAGCTCCTCAATCTTGGCCTTCACGTTGTCGAGAAGCGTTTCGATGGCGTCGGTGTCTTCTTTGGTGGCCAATCCTTCCACAGTGAGTGGAATCTCGCGGTCCTGCTGCAGCTGAACAACCGATGCCTGGAGTTCTTTGAGCATTTGCTCTATGCCGATGAGATCATCTGTCATGGGCATGGATCGTGGTGCTGACGCGTCAGGGGAGTGAACCGGATTCTGTATGTTGGCATCCATCGCTTCCACCTTGACCTGAATCTGCGAAAGCATGACCTCCATCTTCTCTAGGTCGTTGCGACGCACAGAATCGCCGGAGATGTCTCGGTTGGCCACAGTCTCGGGGTCCTCCGCCAGAACGACCTCGTTCCCAGTTGGTTTGCTCTCATCTTCGGCAGATGTTCCCTCAACTTTCCCTTTCAGGCTAGAGATGTCCTCGCGGAGGGTTGCGATCCCGTCTTTAAGGGCGTCCAAGATCTCATAAGAGACCGTCATGTCAACCGGCTTATTGATTGTCTTCGTAACGTCGTTACGCAAACCTTCGAGGCCGTCGTTCAGTGCGTCCAGAATCTCGTTAGTGGCTGACATTTGCCTCTCAGGATTGTCAAGCTTCTTCTCAAGATGAGATCGGAGGTCGTCAAGGCCCAGTCGGACAGCTTCCAAAACCTCTTCGGTGTCAGCGCGAGCGTGTTGCCGTGTGAGCCCGGTTGATTGCCGCAATTGGTCCAGTTCACCTCGGAAAGCTTCCAGCAGCTCCTCATTAATGCCCATGGACTTCGCGTTCGCCTTGATATCCTCCAAGCCTGACCTGACTGCTTCGAGAAGCTCGGATTTGTCGTCTGGTCCTTCAGCACGTACCAGAGTAGACCCCAGCGATTCTTTCATAGTCTCCAATTCACCGAGGATGGTGGCAAGATTGGCTTTGGAGGCGTCTTCCTGCGTGGACGTGATCTGCGATCGTAATCCGTCCACGAGCTCGCGTACGCCATCGATAATATCATCCCTGTCGGCACTGCCGTTCGCCCTCACGAGTGTACCTCCCAGAGTCTCTCGCAAGTGCTCAAATTCTTCTTTGAGCGATAGCAGCAGGTCGTCGTTTGAAGTATGGCCCGTCATGCCACCTCCAAGTTTGGCGCTTATTTCGTCGAATCCGGCCTGGAGTGCTTGGATCACTTCGTTCTTGTGGCTAGCCGTGTCTCCAAGGATGACTTGTTTCAGTTGGTCGAACTCCTCCTTCATTGCCTCATTAATCTCATCGTTGGTCTCAAGGTCGAGATCACGCGTAACTACCTGCGACTTCATTCCCTCGAAACCTGCGTTGAGTGCTGTGAGAATCTCCTCCTTATCTTGAATACCCGGAACCAACTGTTGTGAGAGGGACTCATGCAAGTGCTCCAGCTCAGACTTGATGAAAGCGACCATCTCTCCTCGAGGCCATGCTTGGTCGCCTCGTGGGCCTTCGGCGACATAGCCTTGGATATCAGTTCTTAAGCGTTCGAGCTCTCCATGTATCGTTTGGATAACCTCTTCCTTGTGGGAACCTTCTTGGGACTTGTCGATGTAGGCTTCGATTTGCGAGCGCAGCGTATCAAGGCCATCCTTCAATGCGTCAAGGACCTGTTCCGTATCCCGACCGTTGGCAGAAGAGTACGCCTTAAACTCGTTGTGCATGTCGTCCACCAAAGCGTGCAGGTGCTGGACGACTTCGTCGCTCTGGCCTTGAGGTCGCAGAGGGGAGGCATCCAAGGCGGCCTTGACAGCATCATAGAGCACTTCCTGTGAAATTTCAAGTTCCTGTGGGCCGTTTCGGTCTGCCAGGCCCTCCTTAATCGCATGCAGCACGGCTTCTCGGATGGCGACGTCCAATTGTTGCTGTGCTGGTGCAAAGTTAGGCTTGAGGTCTTCAAGGCATTCTCGTACAGCCATTAAAACTTCCTCCCGGATTTCGTGGGCTTCGTTTATCGGTTCTGGGAACTTGACATGTTGAATGGCGTCCTGGATTGTCTGTTCAATTTCCTCCTTGGTGATGGAACCTGAACCGCGATAGTCTTGAAGACCCTCTCTCAAGCACTGAAGGACCTCGTCGCGATCTAGCCCGATCTGCTCAATCTCGAAGTTGGGCTTGTAGGATTCGTAGGCTTCGCGGACAGCGGCTACGATAGCCTCCTTGTCGACTTGCACTTGGTGGGCAGCATTGTGATCCAATCCGCGCTCAGCCAAAGCGTGCTTTACCACATCATATACCTCTTGGCTGTCGACAGTATTTCGGGTAAGCGTGGAAGAAATGGATTGACGTCTGCGCTCCCGCATCACCTGGTCCATATGCTGCTTGAGCTCCATTAGGCCATCCTTGATAATCGCGGCAATGTCGGGGGTTGGTTGGCCGGATTCAATCGATTTACCACCCGCTGTTGACTGTTCGACCTCTTCAAGCTTCCGAGCTAGCTCACGACCCATACCCAGTACCTCTCCTCGAAGATCCTGAATCATAGCCTTGGTTCCCATGGTAACACAGCCCGACTCCGCGACACTATCTTTGATTTTCCGCAGAAACTTGAGCATCTCATCACTGACGAAATCGGCAGCCTTGGGGCTGGAATATGGCTTGTTACCGTCGGATACCTTTTGGAGGGGGAATGAGGAATTTGCATCCACCGATCGAGTCAAGGTGGAATGGCCCTGTGCTGGCTGGGCTGGAGTCGTTCCCGAAAGAGACGTAGGCACGAGAGCGCTACTCTGGGAACCCTGCTTGACAAACTCGGCTAACTCAGCAACCTTCTTCGCAGTCTCTCCTGTAGCCTTGTCGACTAAAGTCTGGAGGTTCGCAATGAGCCGTTCTTGCCCATCCTTGGTAACCATTTCGCGAATGATCTTCTCCAGCATTGCGACACTGGCCGCGCCCTCCACCGAGTATGGATTCGGGCTACCAATCCTCTCGTCCATCATGAAAGGACTAGGGGAAGTCATGCGAGGTATGCTGAACTGTTTCGTAGGGGTCATGTGCGGGTCCTTCATCCCAATGCTACTGGTCGAGCGCGAAAATTCGCCGGGGGTGTTGGCAAGGTGGGAGGTCTGATTCATCGTTGATACGAGCTCCTTCAGTGATTTGCGGATATCTTCGTCGCGAGCGCTGGTTGCTTCCTTCAGGCTGATGAGGTCAGAGGCATTATCTTTGCTGCGACGACTCAGTTGGGTCATGTCTTTCTGCAAACTTGATACAATGTTGGTGATACTGAGCAATTGACTCGAGATTGCGTCCAACTGAGGAGGAGCCTGCGATGGTTTGGTAGTTGTTGAGGTTGTGGTATGAGGCATAGGAGGATCCAGTAACTCTCGAGGTACCGTCATAGTCTGTAATGCGAGCATGGTGGCAGAGGGAGGTGTGTTTTCGCCTAAGATCGCCTTTTGTAGGTGCCTAGATGAAGGCCGCAACGCCGGTGTATCCTTCAGTATATCCCGACCCGAAGGTGTTGGGGTAGAAATCTGTGAAGGGCTGTGGCCCGCCGAAAGATAGTCCTTCTCTGGCTCCCGAGATGGAGTGCCGGCGCGCGTCGATGGGCGTTCCGGTGATCGTTCTGGGGACCTTATCCCGTCGAGGAAACTCTTGAGATCGCGCACGCTGGTGTTCTGCAGAGACTGCATACGCTTATGCTGGGCGCCCTTAATAAGAGACCTTTCAGGTGACCCTGACCCCCGCGGCAGCGGCATAGGATTGGTAGTGTATGAACTGGCCGGTAGGCTCTCGCGAGCCTTCTCCTCCAATGCTTTGGCTGCATTGACAATGGCGGCTGAGGTATTTGGACGAGTAGTAAGAACAGGCGATCCTGGATTCAGAGGCAGTGGAGGTGGAGCACGTTCTGGATCAGAGCTATCCCACCTGCGACGAAAGCGACGGGGTGTCAGTAAATGGTCCATTGCGAGATGGTGGATATGTGAAGATAGAAGCTAACGTACATAGGTACTGAGGAGAAAGAATGCGAGTGCCTGACTAGCTCTCGATCCCGCGAGGAATCCCTGTCGGAAGAGGACATGTTGTTTATGACAGCCTATTTCGACTGAAAAGGCAGTGTTGGAATGCCGCGCGCGTTGAGGTGGAGGCCAATTGCAAAAAGATGGAATCTCGAAGTCCAACGAATGCTTCGTGACGATGATGAGTGCTTTGGCGACCCAGCGCGCACGAGTAGAGAGCAGCGATGAGAGCGTAAAGGTGGGATATAGTGAGGTGGGATGGTGGTGGTTGCGATGTTGATATTGTTTACATCTAAGGTGCACGGGCCAGGCGGTTAGGTCATTGGCTGCAGCTTCGACAACACATCAAATGGTCGTCCGGGCAGCGCAACTGGTGGAGCGCAAAAAAATGTCGAATCACAGAGGAAAGCGGTTAATGCACACTGTGCTGTCTGTAGAAACTAAACTCGAATATCAACTTCGTGGTGAAGCTAATGGGGCGCGCTGTGGAGTCCGTCCCATAAAGCCATAAAGACTACTGTCTGGGGAAGTCCGCCGCGGCCAAACATCGGGTTGCCGGGGGGAAGCTGGGAGGACACGCCAAGCCTCATCGGAATAGCGTTAGGCCGATCTCCGCATCGCCCGCCTTCGATTGTAAGCTTAGCTCTACGGACATCCGCCATCCACACCCATCGCCATCCCCCGCTCGCCTCCTGCTGCTTCTCATTTAGTACTCCTCCTCGCCAATCCGGCCGCCCTTCGCAGCGCATATACCCACAACGAATCAAGCTCCCGTTCTCCATCATGGCCGTTACGGACACCGGCAAGAGGATAGCTGAGGCGCAGAAGCTGGCAAAGACGGAGCCGGCCAAAGCAGAGCAGATTTACAAGGAAGTTCTGTCGACAAATCCAGGTTCAAATGAGGCAGCAATCAAGAACTACGAGACGGCTCTGGTGGGTCTTGGAGAGCTCTTCCGCGACCAGCGCAGAGTGGACGCCCTCGCCGAGCTCGTCAGGCAAACACGGTCGGTGCTGTCGTCTTTTGCTAAAGCAAAGACCGCGAAACTGGGTATGCGAGAATACCTCTGATGTGCATGAGAGTACGTCTGCTAACATATTCTTCTTCTAGTCCGGCAACTTCTCGAGCTCTTCACCACCATCCCCAATACCACCGATGTCCAGATCTCCGTCACAAAGTCATGTATAGAATGGGCCGTCTCAGAGCGGAGAGGTTTCCTACGGCAGAACCTGGAGACCCGTCTGGTTTCCTTGTACATGCAAAAACAGTCCTACTACGATGCACTCAATCTCATCAACAGCTTGCTTAAGGAGTTGAAGCGCCTGGATGATAAACTGGTCTTGGTTGAGGTGCAATTGCTGGAGTCCAGGGTCTACCACGCGCTGGGCAACATTCCCAAGGGACGGGCCGCCCTCACTTCCGCACGGACATCCGCTGCTTCCGTCTATACCCCACCTTTGCTCCAGGCCGGACTTGATATGCAGAGTGGTATGTTGCATGCCGAAGACAACGACTTCAACACGGCATTCTCGTACTTCATCGAAGCCATGGAAGGATATCACTCGCAGGAAGAGACACAGAAGGCAACCTCAGCTCTTCAGTACATGCTGCTATGCAAGATTATGTTGAACCTTGGCGATGACGTGACGTCACTCATGACCTCCAAGCACGCGATCAAGTACGCAGGAAAGAGTCTGGACGCCATGAAGGCCGTAGCCCGAGCACATACCAACCGGAGTCTGGAAGAGTACGAAACTGCCCTCAGCAACTTTCAACAGGAGCTAGGAAGCGACCGCTTCGTTGCTCGCCACCTCCGGCGCCTGTACGACAACATGCTCGAGCAGAATCTCATCAAGGTCATTGAGCCTTTCAGCAGGGTGGAGATCGACCACGTCGCAAAGATGGTGGGTCTTGATACCGTTCAGGTGGAACGCAAGCTTTCACAGATGATTCTTGACAAGGCCATTATCGGGGTTCTGGACCAGGGCGCCGGGTGTCTGATCGTCTATGATGAATCTGAGCGCGATCAGGCTTATGATGCGGCCTTGGAGACTATAGAGAAGCTGAGCAATGTGGTAGATGTCTTGTACACGAATCAGGCGTCAATGCTCGAGTAGAGACGGTTACTTCGGCACTGACAAAGCAATCAACGCCTCAGCTCAGGTTACAGCCTTGTAGAATAATGCCATAGAAATCCAAGCGACAACAGTTGCATCCACATATCGTACGTCCCCATTCTGGATACTTCATGCGGGGTTTCAACGCCTCTACACCACGCTCGTATTTCCTTCATTTCTGTGCAGCTGTCCCCCACCGGCCGTCCCCATTGATCACGAAGCCGTGCTAAAACCTACCTATACCAAGGAAGGCTGATGCGGTCTGGGTGCCGGCTTCCATGCAGGACCTCGTGTCTATCCTACACCTGACTTTTGCCCTGCAGCTTATTTACACTGCCCTCCTGATCCGAGAGCATATGTTGTGATAGGGGCGACATATGGTCCGATCCCTCGCGTTCCGATCCGAGTAGGTGGCTTTTAAACATGCACTCTAAGTGGGTGATGGTGGATTTAATTGGATAGACCAGCTTTTCGCGGTACTTCATATGCCCGAACGTGTTGTACTCCCTCAGTCCACTCAGTCCATTCATGGGACAGTCCCTTGGATGTGCACATGCAATGAAGACCTCTCTGGCCAGGCGTCCAAGTATTCCGAATGTTTAGAAGCTACCGTCCTGACTCCTTCCTCCCGGATTCCGCCTGGTCCACAGCCCCACTCCCGTGGGCGTCTCCTCATTCTCGGTTTCCGTGTCCCTCTGCTCCACTTCGTCTCGTCCTCTACGGCATTTCCTCACAGCGCTCTCGATGGCAAGCTCAAAGTCTACGCCACTTTGGCTCTATGACAATCGGGTGCGTGCTATTTTCCTTAGCCCTGGTATATCGTCAGGAGCCACCAAGGGTGCGGAAGCTTCCCTGTGGAAATCACGACCTTTGGTTCACCGCTTTCAAGACCGTCACTATGCCGTTTTTAAATCCGTACTCATTGGGCACTTGTGCATGTGGGTGGAGCGCCTTACCACGTGGACTTTCACTTCGAAACATTATTCGCCCTGCGTCCCGCGCTTGCATAGGTGAGCCTCAGTCACTGACCCGCGCTTAGGCTTGAGGCTGGTTGCCATGTGTCAGCGACAGGAACTTGGAAGTGCTGACGGTCGATCACTGGAGGAAGATGCATGCAGTTCCCAAGCATAGATGTGGGGACTACTCCTGCACTAGATGACCCGTACGGAGTTATTGTTTTGAACTTGGATATCACCATTCTCACGGACCCTCGGGACATGAGATATCTTACCTCTCCCTATCCCCGAAATTAGGCTTTCAGAGAATCCGCATCCATTATTGCAACGGAATGAAACGAGTACTTCTAGCCGGTGCGAGCCATTTAATCGGGTCCCATATCCTCAACCAAGCCCTCTCCGCCGGCCTGAGAGTACGCGCCATTGTGGAATCTCAAGAAGAAGCACGGAGTATCCAGCAACTGTTCTCCGGATTCGACTCCTCGGTGCTTGATTTCTTGGTAGTGCCGTCAGGAGATATAACCCACCCTGGGGTCTTTCAGGATGCTTTCAATAGCTCAACCGAGCCGTTCGAAGCGGTTATTTTGTGTCTCGCCGCTGATGGTTACCAGGAGGTTGATTGCCTTTCACGCTATGTTTCTGCAGAGAGTAGAAGGCTCTGTAAGATTCTGGGAAACATAAAAGCAGCATCCACGGCCGTTATAAGAGTTATTCTCGTTTCTTCTCTGATCCGTTTTGCTAAGTGGGTAGTGAACCCCTCAGCGCCGCAAAACCCCCGAACGGACACATACAATTCGCCGGAGGTACGAGACGTCGCCAGCGACTACATCCATGAAGCGAGTCAAGCTAGCGACAATATCATATACGATGCTATAACCGGTTGGATGAAAGAGTCAAAGACTTCTTTCGATGTTGTGTTGCTATCGACACCCGCTGTATATGGACCATCGATACGGAACCTGGAGAACTGGGCAGATATTGAGGAGGGAAACAGATGGATTTGGGCTACCGTCAAGGAACGCGCTATGACACGTACCCATACACATCCTCATGGTATGGATTCATATGTAGATGTTCGGGTTCGTCACTTCTCTCTCATGTTGTATTTCTATACTCCGATTCTCCGCGCTCAAACGCTGATAAATTCACCACAGGACCTTGCCTTCGCGACCATACAAGCCCTTCACCTCCCTCTAACTAGAGTCAATCGGTTCCCAATATCAGCGGGAGTGCTACCACCGAGTTCGATCATACTACATACTCTCGCCACTCGTTTCCCGGAACTTAGAGACAATGGGGATAGTGGCAAGTTGGCCTCCCAGCTTACCCCAACTGAAACCGCCGAGAGTGGAGATTCAAGCCAATCGGCCTCAGTCTTGGGTTTAACTCGGTACCGCATGTGGGAGGAAACGCTTAGTGATGTTACTGTTCAACTGCTGGAATTGCGCAGACGTTTGGACGGAAACATAGTTGCCCAAAGTCGAATTTCCTGAACAAGAAAAACAAAATACCATAAAATCCTCCAGACCTCATGGAAGCCATTACTTCTAACATATCCGCGCAGTTCGTGCTTCTTCGACCGGCATACAAGTCATGTTTCAATCCCGATCCGGGCCCAGTGATCACACTTGACCATCGTCATGGCAATCTAGCGCTGTCTCCGGACTAAAGTCGCACCAATTCATGATCTCGATCGCCATCACGGGTCCATCAGTGGTAATCTAGCCTTCTAAGCCTATGTACGTGCAGCAGTAAAGTATGCACTCTCCCACGTGCGGCCCGTCGTGTTCGCGTCAACCCTTGGGAAGAAAGACTAAGAATAGGAACACACTGCAGATTAAATCGCCCACATCTTGTATTTCCACGTGGAAGGGTTGATTACCGATCAGATTCATCGATTTCACCATGAGGCACCACGCAGCCCATGGCGTTAGTCGAATGGCCCTGGGTTGGGCCGCACGCGACACCTTCAACGCATGCACGTCGCCCAGTTCGATCAATCTCTATATGAAATATCTTAGTTGATACTTAAGGCATCCTGCACCTCGGACTCCGAAGTGTCCTGACGGCGGCAGACGCGATATAGTGTAGCATAATAGGGCACCGAAACTCCACCTATATGCACAGCATACGTACACTACATTCAAAACCGACTGGATCTCACTCATTTTCGCCCAATCGGCCACTTTTCGTCCCATTCTCCCTCTATTCAGAAGTCACTACTGCATTCCTGTTATGCATGTATGGAAAGGCGTGACCTCAACCAATCAGAAATGCCCCGAATATCCTACTCGAGGTCTTACATTTCCTGCTTCGGGTTAGCGTGGTCGCTAGACTGTCCGTAGCGTCTCGTATATTCCAACCACCACTCTAGTCAGTGCCGCCGCGACCGCCGCTTAGGATGCCTTGAGAGTTGGTGGCGCGACGGGATTGTAGGCTCATGGTTGGGTTGAGTTGTGGTCCGCCATGCTGGCCAGTATGGATGAATAAGGTTTGCTGCCTCGCAACTTCTGCCTCGCGGGGATAAGGCTTGGACATTGAGGATCTGCATGTGAAGTCTTGTGTGTGTTCCATTGTGTGACTCGATATGTGGATATTGGTTAACAACTCTTTCAGATCGTATCAGGAGTTCAATGCGGTCTTCCGGTTGAGATTTGTTCTCTGAGAATCGAGATAAGAGAGCTCCTGGTCACACGACGCGACTTACCTGTGTAACCTCTCGCAAGTCGATGCTTTACAAAACGCATCGGATGTGCAGAATAACAGTACACAATAGCCATGGTTGATCACCCTGTGAAAGAAAAGTGTGCTGTCATTGAATTTTGCAAATCTAAAAATTTTACATGCAGATGCTCGATGCTGGTATAACGCCATAAACCAGAAACCTTATCACGTACGCCCCATGAGACATCAAAGCTTGAAACAAGACTCACTCGGATCCCCGCCTATGCTTCTTCTCCTTTTTCTCTTTCTTTGCCTTCTTCTTTTCCTTCTTCGGGCTACTCTCTTCCACATCCACAACAAGGTTCGCCTCGGGCTCCTCAGCCGCCTCCTCCTGTACAGGAGCAGAAGCAGGCTTAGCATCGGGCGCATCCTCGGCAGCATCAACATCCATCAGCTCAACCGTGTCTTCGACCTCACCGCCGACGTCCTTCCCTCCTTTCAAGGGATCCACAACCCTCACCGGAGCAAGCACGTCAAACGAGCCCGTGCCCACACTTCCCAACCTACCCACTACAATCCTCGCAGAAGGATTCCTCAGCTCGTCCCAGTCGCGCTCGAGAACCGCATCCCGCAAGAAACCCACTGTGGTCTCGAAGCTCATCTTCATAAAGGGACTCACATTACCCTTCATACCGTTACGATTGAAGGGCGTAAAGCCACCACCCTTGGTCATTGTGTCGGCAATGAGATTCAAATGGCGATTATCAACGCTGATACCGTGACCTGAGAAGACAGCATGCATTTCGCGAACGATGGTCGCACGGGCAGCTTCCACACCATACAGCTGCAACATGGCAACGATGTCGTTGGTGAAGATGCGGCTCGTGTCGATGATGTGGCCGAACTCGCGCATCGCGATCAGGTTGGCGCCCTCGGTCATAATGACGGGAACCTTGATTTCCTTGCCGTCGGCATCTTTACCGTCTTCTTCGGAGACGAGCGCAGAGTTGATACCAGGGATGACGTGAATAGTCGCAAATTCAGCGGCTGCCTCGACGTGGTGCAGCATGAGGAATTTGGCGGTTGTGACGCTGTATTCGAAGGTGATCTCACAGTAATTGCCGGCTTTGTCGTCAAATTTGAAGTCGGAGATATCCGCGCACATTTTGACGATGCGCTCGCGGCGGGCGTTGGAGGCTTCTTCCGTGGGAATTGTTGGTTCAGCTTCGTCATCCTCCCCGTCGGATTCAGGAGTAGAGGCGCGCGACGGCTTTGGGCTACCGCCATAAGTCTCGTCTTCTGACTCTGGGGAATCCTCACGACGAAGCCTATCGGCTAATTCCCTCTCCTCCTCGTCAGGCCCGTCGAACTCGACACTGTCTTCACGACGACCACGTTGCTTAGCATAGGTAGCATCGCCTTCGCCCTCGCCGTCGTCGCTGTCATCATCCTCTACCCCGCCCTCATTGCCTTCTGTGTCGGCGCTGTTATTGACCTGCTGGATGGTTCCAGCCGACTCGCCGATCGTTGGTACAGCTGAAGACTTGGCCGCGGAAGCACTTGACAGTGATCGATTGGCGGCTTTCTTCTTCAGATCGAGCTTGATAAGCCTGTGAAGACGGACACAGAACTTCTTCTCCACAGCCTCGGCCACGTCGCGAACCTTGATAGCATACTCTTCGCAGTACTCCTTAGAGGGATAGAAATCTAAGCGGACCTTGAATGTCCTGGCTTGCGAAAAGAGCGTACCAGGACCCAGTTTCTCTGTGATGGTGACCTTGTCGAGGACGGCTGATAGCGGAAGTCGGCTGATGCTCTTTGCAAACCTTTCGCTATCCGCCTTGGACAACTCGGCATGCGGATACATGGTCATACCAGGTGTGGAGATCTTGGCACTGGCCGTCATGACGATTTCACGGAGACGGGGAATACCCAGTGTGACGTTCTTCGCGGAGTGACCAGCCAAATGGAATGTGTTGAGCGTCATCTGCGTTGACGGTTCTCCGATGGACTGGCCAGCAACCACGCCGACAGCTTCACCAGGTTCAACAATGGACCGGAGATACTTCACATCAAGCATGGACTCGAAGGTCTTGCGCAGTACCTCACCGACGGGGTCGCTCTTCTTTTTCTTCAGTAGTTTGTCCGGGTTGCTGTCGATATACTAGAACATATGTTAGCCATGTGATCTTTGTGGAAAGTCTCCCATAGGACGAACCTCTTTCTTCTTCGCATAGAACTTCTCAGAAGTAGCTCCGCTGTGTCGTCCAGGGGTATAGTGCGCGAGAGAGGGATCCATCGCGGCGATATCTCCGGTTTTGCGAACCTTCTTGTACGCTGCCTTGGTATGTTCTGAGGCCTCAGGACTATGGACTTCAGAATATGCCTCAGCGATGTTGAGAGATTGGAACATAGACATGAAGTTCTCGGCCTGGAACTTGAAGTCGTTGAGATACTTCTGCTTCGTCGGATCCAGACCATCCTCGCCGTAAAGAAATTGGACCATGCTGCCATCCGAGTCGCGGACTGATGTGTCATACTCAACACGGAGGCCTTCCATGCCCTTGATGATACAACGTTGGAGATAACCGGAACGTGAAGTTTTGACCGCAGTATCGATGAGACCTTCGCGACCAGCCATAGTATGGAAGTAGTACTCCTGTGGGCGAATGCCAGTCAAGAAACGGTTCACAACATAGCCACCAGCGCGGACACTGGTCTCGAATGGTTTGAAGCATGGTAACGTCTTTCCACTGACCATGACAGGAACACGTCGGCCTTCCAAAACCTGTTGTCCAAGATTGCAAGAGATTTGGTTGGCATTGACCATACTGCCTTTGGCACCAGAACCAGTCATGGCCTGCATTTGGTTCTTCGGGAAAAGCTTGATGAGTTTGTGAGGAAGACATGCTTGTGTGACCGCGGTAGAAATCTTAGCGGTCGCGGCATTCGTTACCAGATCAAGTCCATGCTGTTTCTGCTCATCGCGCAAGACCGACTCCAGGCGCCTCTTAAGCTCCGGATTATTGCCGTTGATCTTCTGGGAGTCCAACGTAACATACTTGGACGCGACCTCGAAGCCTACCTTCTCGGCTTCTTTCAGCTTCGCAAGGCGGGCCTGATCTCCCTCATGGGTGAGGATTAGATCTTCGACTCCACAGGAGAACGCGCGCATATGGAGCAGCTTGGTGAGAAGGCGACCGATAATGCTGAGCACGCGCCCAGCCACAGTATGTCCATAAGTCTCATACACACCGTTCACAAGACCGCCTCCAGCGGGACCGATCTGGCTCTTGTCCAATATGCCGCAAAGAAACTCGCCATCCTTGATAATAACATCCTGCTCCTCCGAGTTAGAGCCCCAAAGCTTGGAGCTCGTTTGACTCTTAGATGTCATCGTGAGGCCAGGATATTCTGCCGGGCGCACGTTCTTCAGAACCGTTGTAACAATCTGCTTTCCAGTCCAAAGCGGGCGAGGCTTGATGACCGCGGGAGGGACGGTGAGCAGAGTCCCAGAAGTGGTATGTCCGTCTTCAGGTCGCAAGGAGGAGTACAGAAGTTGGTGGTACTCCTCCTTCGTGAAGAATGTGTCTCGATTCGTTAGCCAGACTCCCATAGAAATGTGATCCTGAATAAGACCTCGGAGGGGTTTCCCAGCCGTCGCCGAAAGGTATTGATGGTCAGTGTCCGCGACAGTTGCAGCTTCGGCCCGAGCAATTTCGTTCTGAGGGAAATGCATATTCATCTCGTCACCGTCAAAATCCGCGTTATAGGTATTGCAGTTTGCATAGTGCATGCGAATGGTTCTCTCGCCAGGGAGCACCCGCGCCCGGTGAGCCATCATGGAGGGCTTGTGCAGAGTCGGCTGACGGTTCATTATGACAATGTCGCCGTTGTTCAAATGACGATGGACTTTCTTGTTCCTGGATCCATTCACGTTGGTGCTAGAAGGCGCAAGGAGTTGATTGGCGAGCGCCTGGCGCTCCTCGTAGTTCTTCTTACGCAGTGCGATAACCTGGCCGTGTTCATTCTCGATGGCGACGGCACCAGGCCACTTGTCGGGACCATTGAGCACAGCCTCCTTCAAATCGTAGAAGTTATGGTTCGTGACAGGTTCCGGGTAAGTGAGCTTTTTGGCGAAAACGGGAGGTACACCAATTTCGTTTGTTTCGATGTTGGGGTCTGGTGAGATAACACTGCGGGCGGCGAAGTTGACACGCTTGCCCATCATGTTCTTGCGAAACAGTCCCTCCTTCTTTTCAAGATTTTGTTTGATACCGTCCGCGTTTGACCTACCAGCCAGACCTTGCACAGGGTTCGCGTCCCGGTCTATCAGGGCGTTTACCGCGCCCTGGAGATTGACCCACGCGTTCTGGAGATCGGAGAATTCTCGACGACGGTAGCCCGCCTCATTGTCCTGGCCTTTCATTTCGTTGCTGATCTGGCGCATTTGGTCGCAAGCATTCAATATGTTTTTGTAAAGCGAATTCTTGGGAGATTCGGCTATCGAATCACCCGTACGATCCTCCATCCTGTACCGATTCGGAGGTACGACAACCGCATGCATGAAGAACATATCCGGGCCCGCCTCTGATCGAGATTTGGATTTCGCGTATGGATTGTATACGAGGCGCAGAAGTTCGGCCTCCGTCTCGAATAGGAGAATCATCGCTGCTCTTGCCTCCGACGATGTGATGTACTCTTGCATATTATCAGGGAGCTCATTCGAAGTCTTTGATTTCCTTGCTGATCCCGTCATAGTTTCGGACGCGACCAACGTCCCGTCCGCAACCTGCGCATCCAGCATTTCCACATCTTCGTCTTCCGAAGACGCCGGCTCGGTATCCGCAATACCCTCATCGGGATGAGGGTGCTTCTTCTGCGCCTTGTGCTCCCTCTTTGCAAGGATATCAAGAGGGTTGTAAAACCGCTTCTCGGCTTGGGCCATCAAAGCCTTCTCCTTGCCGGACAAATTCTTGCGGAAGATCTTCACGGAGCGATCTTTCCTGAATGTGGGGTTTACGCCTCCGCAGTTCCGACACTTCTTGCTTTTGGTCATCTCAGCGAAGAGCTCCTTGATAACCGCGCGTCGCGCGTCGCCGACCGTCTCATTTTTTCCCCTGATTGCGTGTGCACCACTTTTTGATATGCCAGCTCGCTTCATGGCCTTTTTAACGTAGTCGTTTCGTTGGCCAATAATCCCGTCGGCATCGTCTTCTGATTCCGAATCTTCCCGGTCCACTTTCTTCTTGTCCTTCCCAGCCATGATGTTGATGTGCTCGTGCATTTCTTCGGCTTCTTGCACCAGCCCGCACCGGATCAGCCGAAGCTTCGACACATACTCATTGACTTGCACCCTAGGGAGTCTAAGATGATGGCAATAGCTGCATTTTCCACGTAGGAGGCGAAGTAGCTGGTCCAAGAAGGTAAGGTGGTAGACGGGCACCGGGAGTTCGATGTGACCGCAGTGGCCCGGACAGCCAAGCTGGGTTGTCAACCCGCATGTTGAGCACCTGAGACAGAGATATCAGTGAGAGTGGCATACCGGAATCACAATGTAGCTTACGGATTGTCCAGAAAAGCTCCCAGAGCGGCGTCATGTAACCCGCCAGGCACTGGATGTAGCAGTGAATCGAAAGTTGTCGGGTTTGTGATGCGCTTCACCGACAGCTTCCTAACGTCGTCGGCGGAGAGAAACCCGAATTCGACGCCCGTTATGGCCGCTGAAACCGGCTGAGAGGTATTCATGGCGGCTGCACCGACGGCAAGCTTGCGGGCGTGAAGTTGTTGCGAGGCGTCGCAAATGCGGACAATTTTTTGGAATGCCAAGATCTTGGGCGCTCGGGCCTTCCGCCTGAGGCTCCACCTTCCCTTCCCGCGGCGCGCTTCAACCTTGGAAACTATCGTCAACCTCACGACACATCAACACGACACTCACTCCCCGTCATCGACTATCTCCTTGTCGCTACGTCGCCCGTCATGCTCGGAAAGCGTCGCCACCCAGGCGAAGATGGCGCTTCTGGTGATGCGAAACGCCCCAAACCATCAGCGACCAACATGAAGGATGTGCTTGCGGAAGCAAAAGCAAAAGCGGCTGCCATCCAGGCACGCGTAGCGGCCGGCCAAGGTGCAGCTGGGACGAACGGCGCAGCAGCATCTCCAACTCCGCCTCCAGCAGCGCCGTCTGCCAGTCCAGCGGACCGTCTCGCTGCTATGAAAGCCCGTATGGCTGCTCTGAAAAGCGCTGCTCCCGCTGCACCTCCTACAGACGGCCTTCCCTCCCGACCAGCACCACCCCTCACCAGAGACGTCGAACGCCGACCCAGCTATAATGAGCCTCCATCTACACGATTTGCCACGACACTGGGAAATAGACGTACAGAGTCGCCCTTACCTCTCATTGCAGCTACCAAAATGGGGGCAAGACAAGAACCGAAGGACGAGGAGGAGGTGAACAAGAACCCGTATCTTGACCCGAAATCTATGGGTACGTCACGGGACCGGATGACTCGCAGCTTGCTCTTCAACCAACGCGGCAAGTACCTTGCGCAAGCCTCAAAGCTACGACAACAGACGAAGTTGGAGAAGATCAAAGCATTGCTTGCAGAGAAAAACCGCAAGGCCAAGTTGGACGAGAACAGCGAGCGCGGGTTTCTGGTACCGGATCCTCCTGACGTTGAATGGTGGGACGAGGGTATCCTGGACGAGAAGACGTACGATTGCGTCGACGACCCCTCAAAGCTGAAGATCGATGGCGACGATTCAATCATAACATCCTATGTGCAGCATCCTGTTCTTTTGAAGGCACCACAGGACCAGCTCTTGATCCCCGTAAAGCCGATGTACCTTACCACCAAAGAACAGGCCAAGATTCGTAGGATGCGGCGCGCCGAGGAGCACAAGGAGCAACAGGCCAAGATCCGACTTGGACTCGAACCTCCTCCCCCACCAAAGGTCAAGCGAGGGAACATGATGCGGGTCATGGGAGAGCAGGCAATCGCCGATCCTACCGCCGTTGAGATGTTAGTTGAAGCACAGATACAAGAACGTCACGACAACCATGTCAAAGCAAACAATGAACGGAAACTTACCAAGGAAGAACGACGGGCGAAGCTCGAGGAGAACCAGAAGAAGGACGCCCAAAAAGGTCTCTCTATGTGCGTGTTCAGAATCGACTCGCTCGCGTTTGGAAAGCACCGATACCAGGTCGATCTTAACGCCAAAGAGTACTCCCTCACTGGCCTCACCATATTTCATCCGACGATGAACCTCGTTATCGTAGAGGGAGGTCATCACTCCATTCAAAGGTACAAGAGAGTTTTGCTGCACCGCGTCAAGTGGACGGAGAATTTGATGCCGACAGAGGCCCAGATGGAGAAGACAGCTGAAGACCCTCAGTGGCTCAAACCGATGGACGAAGCGGGCCATCTGAAAGACCTCTCTCACAACAAATGTCTGCTTGTTTTCGAAGGCGAGGTCAAGCAAAGAGCATTCAGGAAGTGGGGTTCCAAGATCTGCGACTCGGACGGCGAAGCTAAGGAGCTATTGGCCAAGGCCAAGCTCGACAGCCTGTGGGCCCTTGCAAAGACCACGGTGTAGGATGAGCAGGTGTTACGACGGGCATTATACCATTTATTCGGCCACAATTTAGCGGTTTCTGTATCAGCGGTTTGGGTCTGCATCGGGTTCTGGAGGGGTTAGACTGTAAGTTTACTCGAACATTTTTAGCTAAGATGCCTTTATTAATCAAGATTCCTCCATCCAGTGTGGATGAGGACTACGGTGTCAGACCTTCTGTGCTCTACAGGCCGCTGTGCGATTGAACCGACGTTTCCGCTGCTGGACGTGCGCAACCACTGACTCTGTATACTAATGTTTTCTGTAGCCCTTGCAGCAGCCTCATACTCGTGTATGTCCATAGAGCAAAAGAGTAAGTATGTACTTCACCTGCCAATCTGCTCATACTCTTTGTCAACTTCTCTCTCAATCTGTCTCTACTCATTGTCATTTTATAACTTCTTCCATCCTCCATCGACAACGCCGTCCATGCCGCGGGCGGTCGCTTTCCTCGAACTGTTCATCTGTCCTCCCGTCACTTGTTCTCTTTATAGAAGCTTCCCAGCAGCGCAATTTTGCTGTGCACCTATGAAGCTGCTGTGTCTGCGACAGATTTGTGTCGTCGTGCTCTGCCAAAGAAAAACATTTCGAACTCTTCTCAATTCCTCATGTGATTGTCCCATGGTTCCTCCGCGCGGCCTTTTGAACACAGGAAGACGAAAATCTATGGTGATGATCATCACCATTCCGGACATTCTCCGTGAGAAACTCGCTTGTTCTCGGATGTGTCAGAGACTATATAAACACCGTACGATAGCATTGCCGCAAGTCTTCTATTTTAACAATTGCATACTGCGAAATGCACTTGTTCAAAAATTAGGATGCAAGGTGGTCATGTCGTTGGCCGTTCATCTCAATTAGCCATGCAACAACCCCATGTTTTGACCAAGGTAGAAGCCGCGCGCGGAAGGGTGCGCCAGGCTGTGCTGTGTTTAACGGAGCGAAAGCTTTGTCCATGGCGCAAGTCCAAAACAGGCTTCAAGTGGTGCGTACAATGGGGATATGCCTACCTACTTCAAAACACATAAAACTAGGGCCACGTGCAACGATGGTGATCACCACCACTGTGGCTTCTCAAACCGCGGGAAAACGAAGGCACATCCGTATAAGACAATATTTTGGAATGGATTTACGGTACTTCCATGTCCCAGCATTGCCAATTTTTGAAGGTCCCGAGACATGAACATGAAGTGAGGCCGTGGCTGCATTTAATTAAGCCTATCCACGGTCCGTAGAGGTCGATCGAAGGGCGACGAGTTTAAATACATAGGTAGCGTATAAGGGCGGCTTCAAATGCCCCATGTTTAAATGTAACGGCTCCCGACGTGCTCCTCACATGAAAATCGCGTCTTTTACGTGTGGCCCAGATTTCGGCAGTCACCGCGCGCCTGCTTTTCACCACGCGGACCGGTCACCGCGTCCTCACCGCCGTCTCCGGTATCACGCTACACCTCAGCACTCACTCACCTTTTCCATTAACTCGTACATATAATCCTCAAAAGTTGAATTTCTCGCATCACCCACCTTGAAAGAGCAATGGTCGAGCGGTCAAGGTTCCTGCGTCGGGATTAAAAGATGCGTTTACTGGATCCAATCCCTGCGTTCCAGTAGGGGTGGGGGATATTTTTGGTCCTGGGTTCGATTCTGGGAGACTGCCGTGTTGCGTTTTCTTTTTGTTTTGTGTGTTGACTGTCCCATTCTTTGGTGGGTGGTCCGGCACGCGGGTGACAGAAAAGGTGCCACGCCCACTCCAGAAACCACTGCCTCTTGCCCAGGTTTTCGCTAGCAATACGTACCTAAATTCTAAAAGTGAACACCTTAAACTGCACTAGAGCTCTCTGCAGTTACAGAATACAAGTCACTAAGAGCATCTTGCCTACGCTCTATTATTATAGGTAGGGAATTTAAGCCTACAAGATTTGTTAGAAAGTGCGTCACTTTTTCTGTCACCCGGGTGTCCGGTTGCATAGGGACGGCGGGAGGCAGATCTGCAGCCTACGTACGTACGAGGCAGTCACTAATGAGAATTGAAAGGAACGATGCCGCGCATTATCACCAGAAGCATAGTACTTCCTTCCAGAATTCAAACATTTCCCGCAATGTTGGATAATTTTAGTGCCCTCCTACCGCTCTCGCGAGGTCTCTAGACCCCAGTCATCCCTCGTATGTGGACGGTTTTTGGTCCAAGGCAAATAGACAGGTGAAGTAAAGAAGAATATCAAGGTGGCATTGCTACTTTATATATGTGCAGTCCTGGGCTTAAACCTCGTGACCGTGTGTAATCGTTTGTTGTTGTCTCCTCATTCTGGGTTATGGAGCCGCTTCGACGAGTGCGACAGTGGTAGTGATGGTATTCATCATCATCCAACTAAAAAGATAGTCAAATGCCTGAACAGACCCATTTTGCCAATCCTTACGTCCACCGACATAAAATTTGTCCGCAAATTCTTTTAACAGTATTAATATCAACGAGAACCGACCGTAAAGAGAGAAGGATGTCTTCGAGAGTCGAAGGGGTTTATATACTAGTTCCCATCTCCGTTTGCACCGCGTGCGCTAACCTGCATTCCCTTTTCTTTTTTGAGTAACGGTAAAGCTAAATTGGTCTCCGAGCCCATGGCTGTCGCTTTTCGAAAAATGGCCGCACATGTGCCGTGCAACAATTTGAAATTAGAGTCACGGTGAGCAATGGAGCTGTTGCTGCGTATCGTTATCATCGTCATCATTCAACGTACATGCGCAATATTGCGCGTAGTTTGTCGTACACTCAGATTCCCCGAATGTGAACACAGCTATCCCGTTGTTCGACCTACACACCTGCGAAACATATGCAGATATGGATGTCTTTTTTTCTTAGCTAGCTAGAGGAGGGTACTAGTGTAGCAAGCAGAAGAAGAAAGCACGGTAGGAGATGCAGGGTGGGTTTATATACTCCTCAGTGAGCCGTTTGTCGACCCCTGTCTAAGAAAGAGCATCATTGCTTCTACGTGTTCGATCCTCGCGCGATGATAGCGATCATCAGCACTATTCCAAGTGCCTATGCGCTTTGGCTACCTGCTACTTTCCTGTCCGAGGTCTGAAACCTGATGATGTGTGTGATAAAAATCATGGAAGAGAAGTACATGGGAATATTCCGTAGTGATGCACCGAGGACGAATGCTGCTGATCTTCATCATCAGTAACAACGAGATCTCATGTGGGAACTTCTCAAAATATGCGCGTAGTCAGTGCACATGTGAGCGGTGTCCATGCTACTGCTACCACGACGCACGATCCACAGACATCGGTACTCGATACCATAATTTTTTGTTGTGTCTACAAAGTGTAAAGGTGAGTGAGACAGCAGAAGGATAGGGGACAGCAGTGCCGCTTTATATACCCTTCTAGCCTTGGCCTTGTCTTCGTTTGCTGTTGCAACCTTAGAGCTACGGATCACCCCGTGGTGTTTTGATGATTACCCTACGAATTAAGTAATGATGATGTTCATCAGCATTCTGAATTCACCTCGGAAATTTATACATGCCTTTATCAACACGTCTACTTCTCAAGTCGACAGGAAAAACATCACATCCGTTCCATATGATTTTAGCACCGTAACGTAGAGGGGGAATGACAGTGAAGAGAGAATCTGCTCGAGAATTGAGGGGGTTTATATAGTGCGAGAGCCGATCTTAGGGCATGACATGCGCGAAGATGCATTCTGGTAAGGTCCATGAGTATGGCATTTGAAACGTAGTGTCTCCTCTGTCTAGAAGTTTGGATTAGAACAATGATGATGATTGGTGTAGTTACTGCCCATCATCATCATCACCATCACCATCTAGGGCGCTACTCCACTCGGGATATTCAAAGATGATTTGAACTGCAGGATGTTGACAGCGCTCTCCGCACCCTCGAGACATAAGTCGTCGCCAATCCATGTTATTTTTTAGACAATCCGCAGATAGAAAAGTGAAGTAAAGAGCGAGGAGCTACTCTCGTGAACGATGGGTTTATATACTTCTCCACTCTAGGGGGGCGTTTGTTTGGATTCCTGACTTAGCCGCTTGTACAGGCATATGCAGCCCGTGATGATGATAGTCATCACCTCTTTGACAGATTCGAGGTTGCTACATCTGCATCCACCGTGGCATCTATTCTGCCGGGTCAAGTCGAACACATGTCTCGGAAGACGTTATATTTTTGACTAGCATGAAAGATCTCGAAGAGAGCAGACAAGTGGGAGGAGTTGCATTCGAGGAATCAAGCGGCCTTATATAGGGCGCTCAATACATTTGAACACATGTTACCCTGCTAGTAGGAACATGAACTTGTGTTTTGAATTCATGTGTGGTAGTGGAGATGGTCATCACTATTTCGGAATTCTCGGATGATTGACCCTACATGGAGCGCAGACTTTCATGCTGGAGAACACGCTCCAAACCTTGG
Organism: Westerdykella sp. P71; assembly: GCA_019022765.1. NCBI lineage: Eukaryota > Fungi > Ascomycota > Dothideomycetes > Pleosporales > Sporormiaceae > Westerdykella > Westerdykella sp. P71. Next base: position 18,801 of record JAFHBW010000042.1, on the reverse strand, counting down.
GAAACAAATCATGATAGAGTTTGGAATGCGTATAGCTGCTCGCACCGTTCCGCATGCGGCTCATTTGGGACAAGCTTTCCCAGCACAATGGAACAAATAGCACACTGTGCACATGGCAGCTGTTTCTTCGCTAAGTCTAGGGTGCAATATTTTTTCCATGAGGTTCTTACATTCGCAGGCGGGAATGTATCGACTCGTATAAATCAGCAAATTCAGCATGCTAAGTCTAGGAGCGGAGAGAAGCAGCAACTGAAGAGAGCATTGCCAAATTCTTCTTTCACAGGCGACGGAAGAGACTTGGGAAGCAATGAGCAGCCAGTTCCTAGAAATCACCGTGGCGAAGCTCCAGAAAAGAACAATGGGCATCCTCGGAGTCAAATATTCCGATTAGAAGGTTACACTCGGCAATGCCCTTTTTATAGCATCCTCTTCCTTCGGGCCGCGCCCGCTTATAACATGTGGTCGATTCGATACCAGTACTCTCCGCTAGCCTACGGGTGGCCCAAGGCGGCTCAATCGAATTCCCACTTTCAGCATCCGCCTTTCCCAAACTGACCTAATCCTCCTCCTTTTAGCGAAGAACCCAGCAGAGAGAAAAAAAAAAAAAGCTTCGGTAGATCCGCCGCTAACCGCGCCACACCTTGGACTACACTAAACCAACAGTAGGTAGAACGTGGGTGGCTGAACAGGACGCCAAGTCGCATGTGAAGGTCTCACCTTCCCAGCGACATGGCATCGAGACGGTGGCGGCGAACGATGTCATCGGCCTGTCCGTCTCTGCTTCGTTCATGCCCAGGTGAATAGGGCGAAAAAGCCCACTCACGCGCCATGCTGCCTCGGACCCTGAGCTCGCCATTGCATATCGCCACCGCTGTGGTTACGTATACGTACGTACCTCGGGTGTGCTCAGTGCTGAGGGCTGTGCTCCTTTCACCCTTCGGCATCATCTGAAGCTTAAGCTCAAGCTCCTCCCAATGTTAAGCGCTTGGGGAGGGGGTTATCAATTGTTGAGGGATTGTTGAGACGCACAGGGGGAAGTTAGCGGATTTTTATTTTTCTTTTCAGCGACGACGACTTGCATGAACAGGGAATGCGATAAGAAGGGTTCTTGAAGGCTTACGGAGTACGACGCCACGGAGCGGCCAGTCGAAGAGGCTCTTGTGTGTCGATCGTCGGTTGATGGGTTAAGCTTTTCACGTGCTGCGGGTGGTTGTTCCAACAATTGCACATGGATTGTTCTTTTCCTTTGATGAACGGCTGCCGCTGCGACGGGCTGCAATTGTGCGCGGATGATAAGGGGTCCAATTGCGATGCTTATAGGGGCCTGCAGGACCGTTGTGGAGCATACGCCTTGCAGCAGGTTGCAGTCTCGGAACCTGCTCGTGAGACGCGTAGGGATGCATCATGCCGGCCGAGTTGACATTTATTGTGTACTGTACAGAATACGGATACGGGTATGGAGACGCGGACAGGAGCGTGGGGTGACGATGGCTTCACCAATTGTTCAAGATCAGCTTCAAACCTGTTTTTTGCAGCGTCTTCGAACAGCCTCCTGCACATTTATCTACTGAGCACACACGAGGAGGACATCTCTCACCATGGAGAAACAAAGCCCAGCAAATAGCTCGCATATAATAATTATAAGCTTGCTCGCAGGCAGGAAAAGGCCGGGTAGATAGGGACCAGATCGTGTTCTGAGTCGCCGGGCCCAAGCTCCCTCCTTTCACATGCCAGCCACTGTAGCCACTGGCAGGGCTGCACTGGATGGGCAGAATGCAGGTGATATCCACGCAATATGAGGCGATGGCATTGTAGGCCTTCGGGAATCAGCACGCAAGAGATCGGAGAGGCAACACGCGGCGTTGGGAAGGAACGAAGCATGTGCAAGAACTCGGGAAGCCGTCATCACCCATTAAAATCTCCCCATTCTCCTTCCTCCCCTCTTATCCTCCACTCTCCTTGTTCTCGCAGATCTCCCAACAGGAAAAACGAACCCCGTTTAAGGTTTCACAAGCCACCGTTCCAAGGTTTCCAAGGTTGCAAGGTGCCCCCCCTCCATCTTTGGTATGTGTATGGTTATCGATAAGCTCTCCCTCGCCGCTTTTTCACATGCCATTCGCCATTCACCAGCTAACCAACCTTTCCGTTTTCAGCCCCTGCACACCCAATCGCACAGCGTCATCCTCCCACGGCGTTGCCCTCGCCGCCTATATAATAAGGTGAGCCCGGAATTCCTCTCCAACCACTCGTTCGCCGTCGCCATCTCCATCGTCACTATTGTCCCTTCCATCATCCATCCAAAACACTAAGTATTTCGAGGAGCTTGGTTCTGATATCCAGCACCAGAAAGCTTGAGATAAGACGATTCTAGCTCGTCCACGGACAAGGACTTCGAGAAAGAAGAAGAAGAAGAGAAAATGCCACACGCAGAGAAGCAGCAGAACGGCTCCGCCGTCGTCAACGGCACTACCAACCATACCGCGATCAATGGCGACCAGCCATCATCCAAAGTGCTTTCGGTACGTTATCTTCTTCTCCCCAGTCCTACTCGAATGTGGAACGCATTGTCATTATCAACATGGCAATTTCCCTGTTCCCAGCATTCCAATACAATTCCCCATTCCAGCTTCCGTCGCACAAAAACCCACGCGAATGCTAACCACTGACAGCACCTCAACTCGTACCCCCTCATTCACGACACAATCACCTACGCCAAATCCTCCCCCTACGGCAGCAAATCCCTGTCCATCATCACCACCGCCTACCACCGCATCCTGACGCCCCTCTCTCCCTACCTCAGCACCCCCTACTCCTACGTCTCCCCCTACCTCCACCGCGCCGACGACCTCGGCGACGCCAGCCTCTCCAACATCGACTCGCGCTTCCCCATCGTCAAGGAGGACACCGAGAAGCTCAAGGAGCACGTCCAGGAGTTCGCCAAGACCCCCATCACGCTGCTGGGCCAGGGCAAGGAGTACGTGCTCGGCACCTGGCGGGACGAGTATGGCAAGACCAAGGGTGAGGAGGGTGTCGTCAAGAGCGCCAAGGCCTTGATCAGCACCGAGCTCAAGATTGGTCTCGATGCGTATGGGTTCCTGAGTGAGCAGTGGGCCAAGAAGAAGGAGGCGAGTCGGAAGACGACGACGTCGACGACGGAGAAGAGTGAGAAGAAGTAGGATGGAAATGATGTTCGACATGGAGAGAAGTTCGCTGTGGGCAGCACTTTTGACAGACTTCACTTACACTTTCCCGGTTGCATGACTTTTCAAATACCTTTTCCTCTCTTTTAGACCTGTCATTTTCTTTTCGGTACTCTCGGGTCGTTAGGGGCGGTCCTGTTCTTTCTACTCTGTTCTGATCCGTCCGGGTTCGATTCTCTTTAGGGGGTCGGGAGCGGAATAAGCACATATAGATCGCTAATGCAAAATCAATCACAACACCAGAACTTCCTTGCGTTTGTCTTTTTGTGCCTGTCATTATTCATTTGCTCGCTCGTTCACCGTACTCGAGAAGGACATCTCCCCAGCTGAGCCGAATCAAGGTGGTTGGTATTTTGCCCCGACATGGAACCTAAAAAAGATGATTTTGATGCCTCATTCGAAGTACATGCGCTCAGCCCGGCAGGGGGCCGTCTGTTTCGCCTAGCCAGACCGAGTGATAACCCGTACCCGCTCGCCCTCGGATCATGCAGGACCTCTCTCTCCACCCCGATGGTTCCCGTTCAGCAGCAGCCCAATTGTCCGTCCCTTCCCCTCCCGACGCCTAGCCATGATAGAAAGAAACGACTCGACGTCTAGAACCGTAGCGGGGTGAAGAACCACCTGTTCTTGCCGGACGTGTATCGCTCCTCGAACGCCTTCTTCACCGTCTTCTTGGCATCCTCCCGCTGCGAAACCTCCTTGAATGTGTCGGCCGACAGGACGCCCTTGAGGTTCTCGAGCTCGAGCGTGTAGCGCGTGGGCATCAGGTGGGTGTCTATATCCTCCTGTCAGTTCCTATTCCTCCAAGGTTCCTCTTTTTTTTCTCTCTGCTGATATCCATGTTGTGACGTACAGTTGACCTGCTTGACGAAGGGCTTGACCTTGGAGCGCTTGCTCTGCTTGGCCTTGCCCATGCGGCGGGTGACTTGTTGCGGGTAGCGCTCGATGCCGGCGACGAGGGCGTGGGGGAAGGGGTGCGTCTTGGTGCCGTTGTCAAGCGGCTGGATGATCACGCACTTCTTGCCGGCATAGCGGCCCCTGGTGATGATCTGTTTGCGGTTTGTGAGCGCGGTGCGGGGAGGGGATGGTTCGAGCGGGGTTTCAAACGTACGACAACGCGTCCGACCTTGAGGCTGCAGAGAAATGTATCGTTAGCAGAGGTTCGATATCAATTCGACATAGATGCGACCACAGGTCCGGGTGATGCCAGCTCCAGTGCTTTCCAATTCGACGTCCAGGACAATCCGGGAAAGGGGATATCGGGTAACTCACAACTTCATCTTGACGGTTAGTACGGCGGATGTTGAGGCTGGGTGGTCGAGGATGCTGCGTCGTTGTATCGAGATCACGCCTAGGCGAAATTCTGGTGTGTGCGGAGCGGAAAAACTAGCGATCCGGCAAAACCTCGGATCTGATCTGTGGAGCCCCCGTCCCAACTTTTTCTTGAACATCACCGACGAGCTCGCCATGGAGAACGTTTGAAGAGTACAACCCGCGTCGGAATAATACTGTCGAGCATCCAAGATGAAGATAAAAGCGCTCAGTCGGCCCGCCTCCTCGGTGCAGGCGCCGGGCTCGAATGTTATGCGATCTACTCGCAACTTGGATCCAGATATGCACCCTTTCGAACGGGCGAGAGAATACACCAGAGCTCTCAATGCGACCAAGGTTGAGCGCATGTTTGCGAAGCCTTTCCTAGCATCATTTGAACCTGGCCATGTGGACGGTGTCTATGCCTTTGCGAAGGACCCGAATTCGTAAGATGTTCCTCTGTGCTCGAGAGTGGACTTTGCGCTAACGCTCTTTTACAGATTAGATCATTTTGCCTCCGGCAGCGGCGATGGTGTAGTAAAAGTTTGGAACCTGATGGATCGAGAGGAAATGTGGCAGGCTCAGGCCCATGAGAATATCGTGAAAGGAATGTGTTGGACCAGGGACAAGCGCCTCATCACCTGCGGGACCGATCGCACCATAAAGATGTTCGAGCCATATACGGGGAACAAGGCCCCGACGTCGACCTGGCTAGGCCAGTCCGCCTTCACTTCCGTCTCGCATCACCGTACACAGCATTCTTTCGCCGCAGCGAGTTCGAGCATCAGCATATACGACACTGCGCGAACGTCCGGTTCGCCTGTACAGACATTGAACTGGCCAACAGCGATCGACACGATCACCGACGTCGCCTTTAATCAGACGGAAACCTCGATTCTCGCTTCATGCGCCGTGGATCGCAGCATCATCCTTTACGATGTCCGCACGAATTCGCCCCTCCACCGCAATGTCCTTAATTTCGCCTCCAACTCGATTGCCTGGAATCCGATGGAAGCGTTCAACTTTGCTGTGGGTAATGAAGATCACAACGTCTACATATTCGACATGCGGAACATGAAGAGGTCACTGAACGTCCTCAAAGGGCATGTCGCTGCCGTCATGAGCGTGGAGTTCAGCCCTACAGGAGAGGAGCTCATCTCCGGATCATATGATCGCACTATTCGCCTGTGGGAACGCTCCAAGGGACATTCGCGGGACATCTACCATACGAAGCGCATGCAGAGGGTCTTCGCCGTATCATGGACTCCGGACAACAACTACGTGGTCTCCGGCAGCGACGACGGCAACATTCGTCTCTGGCGCGCACAGGCGTCTTCAAGACAGGGCGTCAAATCCGCAGCACTACGACAGAAGTTGCAGTACGACGACGCCCTGAAGGAGCGCTACAAGCACATGCCGGAGATCAAACGCATTGCAAGGCACAGGCATGTACCCAAGCAGGTGAAGAAGGCCGGCGAGATCAAGGCCGAGGAACTCAAGGCCATCAAGAGGAGAGAGGAGAATGAGAGGAGGCACACGAAGAAGGGCAAGATGCGGCGGAAGGCTGAGAGGGAGAAGATGGTGCTTGCGACGGAGCAATAAAAAGTGGATTCGTTTCCAACTGCATAGCGATGGCGTTTCTGGTTCACATATAGGTTGGCAATACCCGGGCATGAGGAACAATATACTTTTGGAAGCATTACGCTTTGCTCGTATTACATCCCCCCTTCGACGCGACTGTTCCCCAAGTCTTTGAGCTGGCAAGTTTTGCCGATGGATCACGTCATCGCTGTTCACTGACTAGGGCGGCGGGTAGAACCGTAACAGTCACAAGTTACTACCTAGGTAATTGCGAGTTGCAACTGTTGATTAATAATTCAGAGAGCACGCATATACAGGGACCAGATAGTAGGAATTCCCCCCAGCACAACACGCCTTCTACCCATTGGACCTATTACGAAGATGTCGGCCACGGAATTAGCCATTCTGATTCAGGACCAAAAGTTCAGGGAACTAGGCCTCACCAAGACGATCGTGAATGCCGAAGAAGTATGCACGTATAGTCGAGGCCTGGCCTCCGTCTCGGAGAAGAATCCAGTGTTGGTGTTGCTCCATGGATACCCGCAATCGTCCTATCTGTAGGTCTCGACTCACCCCATCCTTTATACATCTCAAACATTGCCACTAACTAAACCCACCAGCTGGCGCCATGTAAGCCTCTCCACACCACCCACACCAACAGTGCAGTATTGATCATCATCTACTCAGTTCATCCCCCTCCTCCCACCCGGAATCCCTCTCTTCGTCCCCGACCTACCAGGCTACGGAGCCTCCTCGCCGATAGAAAAGAACGACAAGCTCAGCGTCGGCAACACCCTTCTCTCCGCCCTGCAAACTCTCATCAAGCGCTCCTCTCCCAAAGCCGCACCGGCACAGATCCCCGTCATCCTAGCCGGCCATGACCGCGGCGCACGCGTCGCCCATCGCCTCGCAGTCTCCGGGTACGAAGGCGTAGACATCCGAGGAGTCTGTTTGATCGACATCGTAAGCTCCCCTTACCATCTTCAAGCCCCATCCCCGTCTCATGAATCAAAACACTGAACGGAACTCCTTAGGTCCCGACCCTCACCCAATGGCGCGCCTGCTCCAACCCGGCCGAAGTATCCGCCTACTTCCACTGGCCCTTCCTCGCCAACGAGCCGCAGGCCACCGCGATGATCACCGCGTACGGCGGCGCGCGCTGGTGCCAGGACATGCTGCGTCGGTGGTCCGGGTCCAACGCCAAGGGGCAGCAGAGCTTCCAAGCGGACGGCGCTTTCGACGTCTATGGCGGGTTCTTCGGGCAGGAGAGCGTGGTCAGGGCGAGCAATGCGGATTACGCTGCGGGCGCGACGGCGGATGTGCAGGCGCAGGTGGAGGATCAGGGGGCCGGGAGGAAGATCCGCCTGCCGGTGTTGGTGATGTATAGTGAGGGGTATTTGGGGAGGAGGTATGATGTATCCGGGGAGTGGAGGGATTGGGTGGATGGTGCGGCGGCGGTGAAGGTGTGGCCGGTGGGGGAGGGCGTGGGGCATTTCATTCCGGAGGAGGCGCCGGAGGGGAGTGTGAGGGGGGTGAGGGAGTGGTTGGGGGAGTTGGGGGAGTATGGAGAGTAAGTTTCTCGTACCCTACATTTGTGGAGTCTCTTATTGGGTTTTGGGAGTCGAACAGCCCGGGTAGGGTAGATATACAGTATAGTCAACATCACTCCTGCTTCAGCCTCCCATTCTCCCTAAACCAACCTATCGTCTGCCTAACCCCCTCCTCCACACTCCCAAACATGGGCTCGTACCCCAGCACCCGCCTCGCCTTGCCCACATCCACCCAGCACCCAATCCGCATATAGTAATACGTCAACGTCGACACCCTCGGCTGGATCCTCCCCAGCGTGAAAATCCAATACGCCCACTCGATCGCACCCACGCCGAACAAAATCAGCCAGAACGGTATCACCCTCTTCACCTCCCGCGGGCCGTTGGGCGCCCAGTTGGCGTCCCCGGCCTCGCCCCACACGGTCCGCACGAAGTCCCAGAACGGGATCGGTTTGCCGTCTGACAGGAAGAAGGCTTGTCCGTCTGCCCTCTCGCCATCTCGGCGAGGATCCAGGAGGGCTCTCACGGCGAGGACGTGCGCGTTCGCGCAGTTGTCGACGTGCAGCCAGTCGTGGACGAGTGCGTTGGGACCGATCTGGAACTTCGTGTTGGGGGTGTCGATTTGCTTCAGCAGGGCGGGGGTGGTGCGCGGGTCCCCGGGGCCGTAGAGTCCCGTTGTGCGGAGGACGGCGGTGAGGAGTTCGTTGGAGAAGTTGCCGGTGGTGTTGGAGAGGGCTTCGGGGGTGTTGGATTCGCGGACGAAGGCGTCGACGGCGGATTTGGTGCGGGCGTACGCGTGGGGGCCCGAGTGGAGGGAGTAGGTTGGGTGGTCTTCTCGGACGGGGTGGGTGTTGTCTGAGGGGTGGAGGGCGAGGACTTCGACCGTGCTGGTGTAGACGAGGGCCTGGACGCTGGGGTGTTTGCGGGCGGCTTCGACGAGGGATTTGGCGAGGAGGTAGGTGATGTTGTAGTGGACTGAGTCTTTGCTGAAGAAGTCGGCCGTGACGGTGTGGATGATGGCGCGGGGTTTCACGGTGTCGAGGAGTTTGGTGAATTGGTGGATGTCGCTCAGGTCGCATTCGTGGTAAGTTACCCCTGGGACGTTGGAGTGTTTTTGCCCTGGTTCCACCGTGGAGATAAATGAATTGAAACTCTTGTCTGCGATGAGGGCTTCGAGGATGCGCTCTGACAGCCATCCCTGGGCTCCTGTCCAGCCCGTAACGAGCACAGTGCCTAAGTTGCGACCACTAGCCATCTTCTAAGTACCTTACGCCGAAGTGTGGAGAAATCTGGGAAGGTGGGAAGTTCCGCAGACGTTTGGGAGCCTCGCTTTGCAGCTACAGTTTTTATACAAGGTCAAAATGCGACCAACAAGACTAGAGATACCAAGGTAATCAGGCGAATTATTATAGAGCTCCATGTCCCGCAAGGTCAATGCGGCTGAGGACGACTAGATGCATCTAGGTAATTAAGCGAGTCGTGAATGGCTTTCAGTTCAAAGCCCCTGTTGAAAACTCCGTGACCATTGGTCGGGTCGAGGATCGTCGCGCGAGAACGCGTACGGAAGGCGTATCGAACCAAACTAGTGCCATTCCCCTGAGAATGGGGGCCAATATATCTCAACGACCGTTAAACTGACACCTTCGCAGGTACCGTCGGATTGACGTCCATAATACATAGCGAAACGTGGCCGAAATCCATGCTGTCTTTGAAATTTCCCTTGCAAGTCTACGTTCCAAGATCATCCCATACATGGCATCTAGATGGAATACGCAGCAGTCCTTTCCAAATTCGAGTATATCAGAATGGCGCTCTCCTTTCCCAAAAATCTGTGAATAGGATAAACGTTTACTAAAAGTCTAACAAACAGTAGATCTGCTCTTGTAAAAACTGGAAAGGAGCCACCTAGAAGATTTAGTTATGTAAACGGGACGCGCATACAGTTATCAATATATTTCATTGGATCTGATTATAAGTGAGTCGGACAATGCTTTCTGTCCATACCTACGTAGTAGCCTAGTCGCGCTAGGATAGTGGGAGTACGTCTGCAGTGAACGCAATACCAGGTATATATGTACGAAAACTAGAAAGGGAAATTAATTCAAGCGTTTACAAGGAGGTTGCAGATAGGATGAAACAGACTGTGACGGTCCCGTTCTAAACGAAATCCGCGGCCACGGTGTTTTCAAAAGAATAGAATATCTGTCGGATATGTATGCGGTGTCGTCTGCCGCCTCAATTCGTCTACCAGTGGCTCCAAGGTAGCGTCGAACCTTGATCTGCATGGTAGATTGTAATCCAATTTCAAACGGGCTAGGAAGAGCGAGCTAACCTCCAAAATCCGAGAAATTATCTGTTGACATATTACAGATCCAACAAGCTTTCCCCTCTACTACTCTATGGGAACTAAATACACTTTCTCTCACTTCCGCACGCTGCTTCCCGCAGCTCCCCTCCCTTCCTCTTCTTCGCCCTAGGGAATCCGTCTCGTCTCCGCAGTACTCGAATTTGCCGTGAGAGTCGCGCCATCCAACGTGTAGTGGAGAAAGACCCGAAAAGAATCCGAATATTCGAAGACATTCCCCCGTTCCTATGGTACCCGTTTAACCATATGTTAGGTCAGATACTCGATCTACTTTCCACGCTGTCTGCCTCGTGGCCCTCGTCCGTAGACCGCAGATCGGATCGTACACATTACACTGCACATCCGGCAGTCAAAAAGCCGCACGTACACAAAACATCGAGATGATTCAATTGAAGAATGAGGACATACGGCGACGTGTGACGAGCATCCCCCCGCATCTGTTGAGATTAGTCTGTTTAGTCTGCCCATCTGTCCGCCTAACCGTGCAGTACAATAGACGACTACGCTGACCGTCATTCCCTAGACGAAAGATGGCTTCGCATGTTAGGTAGTACATGTAGCAACAGGGCTACGGAGCCGGATTCGCATCTACCTTCTTGCTTCTTGCATCTTTATCTTCTTTCGTTTCCGACTATGGGCTGCGAGTCGAGAGGAGAACAATTTACAATTTACAAAGCCATTGGCTCATACATCCCTATATCTATCTACCATCCATCCACCCCAGGGTATTCCCTCGCCAACACGCCGCGTCACGGCAAGCACATCAACGGCTTGACACGCTAGGAACAGCCCCATCCAGCAAGCCCTGATCACAAGGAGCCCGTTTATCACCTACGAAGGAAGGAGGCGTCGAAGACGCAGACGGTGAGATACATCATCGCCAATCAGATTCGCAGCTCCACAGACGCTCTACAGTGTACCTACAAGACGAATCCCTAGCCATTGCTAGAGTCGTACGAGAAGTATAGCTGCACCTCCCCACGGTTACCAAACAGGCGTTGCAAGACCTTATACTCATACATAGTCGATCCATCGGACGAGAGGAGAGGCGTAGTTCTCCTTGCTCTGTGGTCGCGACTCGTATGTGCTCGTGATGCGGCACGTCAGCGAGCTGGGGTGGGATATTCCATTGTGGCGCTCGCTGCCCCGTCTTTGGTGTTGGATGGTAGGTGTTTTGGCGTTCGCGCAGCACGCTTGGGATGGGAGATGCATAAGAGTATGTCGAAGGTAGATGGAGATGTTGCGGAGGGTCTGTTGGCTGTGGCTGCTGGATATTGCAGTGCTGTGTATGTCATGTCATGTCATCGCGAGACAGTAAGAGTTCTTGTTCTACGGGGGCGATGCATAGTATACCCTAGTGTATAGTAGGATGTATAGGGATGGCAATAGTGCGAACCGCGAGTGAGTGCTTATCCGAGTGATTCACTTTTAGATGGGATATTCGTCAGTTAGCCATCCCATGGAATCCAGCTCCAGCCTCTCTGCTTGGAACCAGGAACCACGCATAATTAAGAACATAGGCCCGTCATTGACGCGAACTCCCGTTGCTCTAGATGGATGCAGACATGCATCATACGCGTCCGTCAACCTCTCTCACAGGGAAACCATCTCGACGAAGACACGAATGGGTAGCGAGACGGTAGCATCCAGGTCCACGTCCACGTCCACGTCCAAATCCAAACCCGCGCGTCTCCTCTTCCTCTTGCGCAAAACGGTGGACGGGAAAGAGCCAACGCCAACGCGTACCGACACCTCGCACGAAAGGGCTCAACTACTGTGCATGCAAATCCGGCGCAGGAGGTAGGAGGAGCGATATGCAGCGATGCCAAAAAAAAAAAAAAAAGGAAAAAGGAAAACCAAAGCAAACCAAAATGGAGAAGGCACGCAGGTACGCATACGCCATCGTGGAGCTCAGGGGCCCCGGGACCGGGAAAGCACGAAACAAAGAAAGAAAGTATGTAAAGCAAACGAGAAGATTTTTCCAAGGAGAGGGACACAAAAAAGCCAACGAAACGAAGAAAGTGCCTCACTACTTCACTACTCACTCACTCAAGCCACATATCATGCAGTTCTACCCAAGCGCCTGGTGGCCAGCCCCATATGGAGACTGGAGTCCGCCGTTGGGTACGGATACTCCGAACAGCAATACCGTACCCACAGACACACTCAATACCCAACCGGGCCTATTAGCTAGATAAGAGAAATGAAGAGCCAGAGAGCCCAAACAAGGAAGAAATAGATCCATAGTACTCCGTAATGCCGATGGAAATACACAGTACCAATAGCGCATGGAAGAACGGAGAACGGGAAGCCGCAAATGATCCAAGAAAGGGAATATTACTATTAGCCTGGTACCGGCAACAACAGGGGAAGGCGAGGAAGAACTACAGAGAGTCTAGAGAGAATTAGTCCAGGCACAATAATCGGCAATGTGCAATATCGACCATGGTATCGATTATACTCGTCCCCCATGCCATGCCATGCCTTCCACCATCGTGGGGCCCGGCGTTCATCCAGCGAAAAACGACCCATGGATCTGGACGGTGGACGGAAAAGGGACCCTTGAGGCAGCGCTGTTATAGCCCGTAAGCAGCGTTCTTAGAACACCCGTTCGAGGGGGAGATGATGATCAAGAACGGCGCTTGTACTGTGTAATTGTGGACAAGGTCTGTCTGGTCGTCCGCAATTGACAAATGTCCCGTCGTCGGGGATTTTGTGGAAAGTTGAAACAGTGCAAACTTCTCGCTGGCCATGCGGAAGGTGCAAGACGCCGATTCCCTGGAGCAAGGCAGCGGCGAACATATGCCAATGCCAATGCCAATGCCAATGCCAATATCAACACCATGCGATGCAGGCAGTGATGTCGTGCTTGCGGGTCTGCGGCCTCCGGTCGCGGGAGGACGAAGCGCGAATCATGAATGTGCTGTCACGGCCGGCCACATACTACCACTGCACTGATGGATCATGGTCGCGGCTCTGGTGGAGACAGCCGCCATGCCATGCCTCCTTCACAGCAACATCATACATGTCCCAGAAACGATCCGCGATGCTGCATTGCAGCGGAAAGCCGATACGCGTCTGCACGGGACCGGCTGCGCAGGATACAGTATGCCTGGGCCGGGTCTCCTGAGATGGGACGACTCCGGCCCAGTCAAGAGAGGCAGAAGAGAGGGACCAGCGCCTCAGCATCCCGAGACAAGATAGATGGACTGCAGGGCTGCGGCGGGGCAAGCGGAAGGAAGAGGAAGAAGATATTAGCTATTGTTGCGGGACGGGCTACCCCAGCCTGAGCAGTTTATCCATCAAAGAACTTGGAAAGGGTGGTTTCAAAGGGGGGGCAAGAATAGAACAGGCGGTGAGTGCGGCAACCGATCCATCGGAACTGTGTTGAGAAGTGTGTGTTCGGTACGGGGTATTCAGGATCACAGCTACAAGGGGGGTTCACGGTGCAAACATGACGGTTCCGGCTTTCAGGGAGCAACGTTGGAGGAGGAGGAGGCTCGTCGTGGAAGGGCGCTAGAGAACGAGCACGACGGGCAGGGAACACAGGATGGACGGATGGAGGAAGGATAGGAGGAGATGACGGCAGTGCGAAAGAGCCAGCCGGTGAAAGTGGAGGCGTGAGGTTGCTCGTCCCCAGCCACCGGAGAGTGAGAAGAACAAAGAGCGAATGGGAGGCGAGCTGGGTCGGATTAGTCATGCGCAAGGGAGGAAGAGTGGAGGAGCTGGAGGCTGGAGAAAGCCAAAAGCCAAAAGCCCACGCTCGCTTGCAACGCTCAGACTTCCTGGACTGCTGACATGCCCCCCATCCCCAATCCCGATAACGGCTCTGGGGTACGCTCGTCGCTCTCGACGTGGCTGGTCGTGATTGGTAGGGCGAGGCCTATCTGGAGGGGGATGGCCTCATTGCCTCATTGCCTCATTGCGCGTGCGGCGCCCCAATCCAGAGCGGTTGGCATCCATTGTAAGTTGAGCCGGTCGAGGAGGAAGGGAGGGTGGGTGAAGGAGGGTGAAGGAGGGCAGGGCGGTAGAAGGGCAGAGCAAATGGGAGTGGGTGGTGGGATCGGGATGTGTTTCGCGTTTCGCAGTCGCGCGGGGGCAGCGCGGATCTGTGAAACTCACTGCCATATCCCGCCATGTAACAAGTCCATGGTCAGTTCTGACTAGTACTCCGTAGTAGTTCGGCACTACTGAGCAAAGCTGGTTTTGAGAGACTACTGTGGAGAGTCGGCCTGGGGTTGCAGGGAAGGGCCGTGTTTCTCATCAAGCGTTTCTCATCGTTCCTCGCTCAGGTAGGCGGCGGGACGAGGGGCTGGTGCGGTGCGGGGCTGGAGGGCTTGGCGGACAGGGATAGGGGCATCACGCATCACGCGCATATCCATATCATGCATCGACGGGATGGACGGTTGGTTGCAGCTGGACCTGCGAGACGGGGGCCAATCACCGCCGCAAAGACCGCCAAGGGGTCCCCACCGCGGGATGGGCTCGCCGGCTCGGTCTGCTGCAAGGAACGCCGGCCGACAGTCTGCAGCTTGATCGCATCGCATCGCCGCTTCAGGGAACATGGTCTGCAGCTCCTACAGAACTCTGGCATATGGTTCTCCAGACGAAATGTTGAAACAAACAACACGAGTTGGACCTGCTTCCGTAGGAATCATCGGGGATCCATGAGGAAGAGTGTCATCGGAACAGCGCGGATCCGGGAAGCACACAATTGCGGAGCACATTACATTCCTCGTCCGACGGATCCCGATTCCAGATTGCCCTTCCTCTTTTGTTGACGGAGGTAGAACACGGTCCCCACGAATTCAATATCTCGTCGGCCTCCAGGCGCCGCCACAATGGATGAGGAGGATGAGGGATGAGGGATGAGTCCTTTCATCCTCAGGCTCCCACTCCGCCGTATCTGAGATTACAAGATTACGGAGTAGATAGGGTGTGGTTCGCTGAGAGGCCTCGCCAGCTTTCATATCCGTATTGCTCGTCCCGAATCGGTCGCGACGTGGCCTTGAGCCCTCAATAATGCTCATCGGAGCTCATATCGGATTTCCTATCTGGTTCGCAGTGGTGGTCAGCAAGTTACAGGTAGACAGTAGGAAGACAGGCCAAGGGCACGCCATGCACACGCGCTTCCCTTACAGACAGCAGGCCCGCACGCCGCACATCGCACATCGCACATCGCACGCCGCACGCCGGCTGCGCTGCACGTTTATTTCCACCTCTGCATTTCACCTTTTGCACTCTGGGCCACGCGACAAATGTGCCACTGGTGACTGGCCTGCTGGGGGTTGCGTGGTTCATGTTTGCCAGTGTGTGTCGGTGTCCTCTCACGAGCGACGCACATGGTGAAACTGCACGGGTCGCTTGGAACGCCACAGTGCCACTGCCGCCCTCACTGCTCGGTAGCTGTGTCTGTGTGCGACCTGCTGGGAGGCGATTACGTGCTGTGTTGTGTTGTGTGTTGTAACTTGTGTGGGTTTCAAGGTTTGGAAACAATGGATGGTGGGCTCGCCTTCGTCTAGGCGGCGCTTCGTCCCGCCACAGGTCACACAAAAGGACAAAAGATAGGGTAGGAGGACCATGGGCCCGACCGTTCGATGGGAAGGGAAGTCGGCCACGTCCACGTCCCACTATTGTTGTCTATCCAGTGAGTGAGAAAAATAGAGCACTCATGGCCCGAGAATAGATAGGAAGGATCAGGAAAGTGTACATGGGACTCGGAGGCACAGGTGCGCGGCTAGCAGGACCGAATCACGGCCATGCGAACGGCGGGTTTGGCGCTTGAGGCGACGGGAAGCTGACGACCAGGGCTGAGGCATGGCTGGCATGGCTAGCGTGGCTTGAGGGAGTTGATGAGATGGCTGGTCCTTGGACAGGGCTTCGTCACGTCGCGAGAGGTGAGTGGACGGTGGTTGGGCCGAAGAAAGAGGGCTGGGTGATGGTCATGGGCTGGGCTGAGGCCGAAGATTCAAGTGATGAGCGGAGCCGTGTTTCGTCGTCGTCGGTCGATGATCCTCGCTAACCTAACTTGGCCCGAGCTTGAAAAGGGCACAGGGCACAGGCCTGGTCCCTGTTCTGCCAAGACATTGAAACGGTCCGTGCGCTAAGCATCAAGTCCGGTCCACTCCAGCAACTCCTCCATTTGATGTCCATCCACTTCCCCGATCTGCTCTGAACTCTGAAGGAGGAGGAAGAGGAGCTGCACAACCATGGTCCGGCCAGGACGTATGGCAAGCAGTGTTTCAGGTGCACCGGAATGGTCGCACCGAAAGCTTCGCCAGCCATGTGTGCTGTTGTGCGAAAGGACCTCCAGACTTGACTTCAGAGCGAGAAACAAACGATCCCATCCCAGCCGTGGCTTGGTCAGACGGTAACCGTGTTGGGACTGGCCCCCCTCACCGTTCAGGGCCTAGCGCTGCCAGCGCATTCACCGCATGGGTTGCCCTCCTATCACCGAGCCTTGCGTCCCACGCCCATCCACCCTGGTGGGACAGAGGCACACACAGAAGAGAGACTCAGGAAGAGAGAAGGACGGGGTTTTACCACACACAACTCACGCCCCCTCTCACACCCTCTCACACGGGCGCAGCCAGCAGAGACACAGGCGGGCACGGCGGATCGAGCGACTGGCCCTCCGCGATTCGTTTCCGCGGGGGCCCTTGACGTGCGCGATGTACGGCGCCCCATCCTCGAGTCTTCCACTCTTCCACGTTGCACCCACCACCACCACCAGCGGAAAGAAGAAAGAAGCTCTGGCCTGCTTCTCGCATCCCGCGCTCGCGCGCCCTCGCTCGCCCTCGCTTCAGGTCACGGAACTGTTGGCTCCTGGCACGCTTCCAGGCTCCTCGGGCGTGAGACGCCGGACTCTGATCCGCCGCCTTTCCCAGCCTGTGCTGTTTGCGAGAACAGCCGGCCACTCACGAGCCTCTGAGAGAGAGATGGTCCAGCTAGGGGTGTGGCCCTTGGCCCTTGTGATGCAGTGTGTCCGTGTTTCCCGCTGCGGCGCTGTGAAGTCCCTCAAGGCTCAGGGAATCCGGCTCAGGCTTCGCGCGCACGGCGACCGGGGGTGTTCATCGTCCCATCCGAACAGCGAGTCCCTGTGCTCGACGTCGCTGGGTATTGGGTCTTGGTACAGTATTGGTATCACGAATTTAGCCTGAGGTTGGTGAAAGGCGTCGTGGACTTGGTGGTGCGCTGAGGATGGACTCTGGAGCGAGTGCTGCTAATCTCGTCCTGGCCCAAAACGGCACTCGATTCGTCGTCACCGTTATCGAAGAGGAAACGGAAGCGGAGCCAGAGTGCCCAGGATTCAGGAATGAGGACGGCCCAGCGTGTTTCAGCAGGCGGTGCAGCGGCGCATGCTTGGGTAGTGGGCGCGGGTGCGGGCGTGGCTGGCGGGTCGCGGCATCGAAACAGTGCAGCACGGGAGACAACATCGCAGGTAGGTATCGCGGCTCACCAGTCATGGGAAGCAGCAGCGTGGAGAAGGAATGAGCGGGCTTGTTTGCGGACGCAGGGTCTTTTGTCCCTGCGTCATTGACAATCCGATTTCCCTCTACTATCCGCAAAGTAGAAGCGGGCTTTGACAGATGTCTAGGATGCAAAGGCGACAGGAGGAGTTCCTACAGAGTAGGTGTTGCTGTGGCAGGTGTCCGTGGTGGAACCTGTGGAATGTGTCCCCCATGTCACGTGGATTGAGGGTACTCATGCCTTCCCTCATTACAGTTACCAACCGCCAGACACAAGACGTCCGAGTGTGTCGCAAGTCTCAACAGTTTCGACTTTCCATCCCAAGCTTGACCGGATGTTGATGGATGACGAGCCTTCTGGACGGTACTTTGATTATTAACTTTCGGCGTGATCCGTAGATGGAAAGGGAGGGTGGTGAAGTACTAAAGTCAACGGGGAACCACCATCACATGCCTAGGCTAGGGAGAGAGAGGCACAGGAGCTGCCACGTGAAAGTACACAGCGCTGAGTACACTGAGCGAAAAGGAGATTCTGAGACGTGGAGGGGAAGAGTGCTATGGAGGGAAGGAATGCGTGTCAGTGTCACTGTCACTATTTTGATACACTGTACTGTGTAGACATTCCCCNCCCCCTCCCCGCAATGGGCTCGCAGCTGTGAGAATAGCTGACTGCGTCGTATTTTTGTGGTACAGCGCAGCCAACTCAGTATGCGGATCCAGGGTGTTCATGATGTAAACAGCCCGTTGCCTATGCCTACGCTCACGCTCTATCTAGCTCGACTACTCGGTACAGAGGATGTATGGTTCGTATCGCAGGCGCTGGCAATACTGTGTGATGATGATGAGGAGCTCCACAGCGGGGACACCACTAGCACCACTAGGACCAGATATGACAAGCAGGGAAGACCCCTGCTCGGGATTGCAGGGAAGCGCGGGCGGAGCGACAAGGACAGCGAACAGCAGAGCAGCTCTCTTGAGCTCTCGGGTGGGGTGGCTTGTGCGCCCGCTCTGGCCGCTGCACCCCAGCAAAAGACCCCAGCTTGTCATTGAACCACGGATCCCTGTTGAGGGCTTCGCGGCTTCCAAACGGCTCGGTCGTCGCTGCCATGGATGGGGGGAAGGAAAGAGAAAGGGAAAGGGAAAGGGTAGGGTCGAGCAACTACTGGGGGGGACGGGGGGTCACTTTTCGCAATCCTCTCCCCCCATCACCCATGGGTTGACGCTCTTCTTCTCCGTCTTCTTCTTCTTTCTGCTTCCTTTTCTTCACCTTCTCCCTCCCTACCCTTCTTCTCCAGGCATCTTTCGTTGCGTCTTTTGCCCTCCCC